>PVIW01000476.1:358481-487540 GCA_004026585.1 Noctilio leporinus | reverse complement strand
CCATTACAGGACAATAATGAGCAAAACTAACAACAAGCAAAACAGAACCAAGTGTATGAATACAAGGAATAGGCCTGCAGTGGTCAGGGGGAAAGGGGTTGGGGGGAGGGGGGAGGCAGAGGCAAAGAAGGGGAGCAGCTTAGACAAGAGCCTAGTATAAAGGAACCATGGACATGGACAACAGGTGGGATTGACTTTGGGGGGAAAGGGTGGGTGGGGAGGGGGACAGAGGGGAGCAAAAAAGGGATGGATGTAATACAACAACAATAAAAAAAAAATTAAACCCAATAAATAAATAAATAAATAAATAAAGACAATGATGGTAGGCATTATGAACGCATTCACTGGAAACAGGGACTATGGCTAAAAATGGGCCAGTACTAACAGATTCTAGAATAAGTCATTGTCTTTTATGTACTTCCCTTTAATACAAGAAAGAACACCATAAAGATTATAAACCTCAAATCCTGTATTGAAGCAATCCTAATTATACACCTACTAATAGGAAGTCTGTGAATTGTTATAGCTACTGATGAACTATTTCTCCAGCCTTCCTTTACAACAGTCTGGAATCCCTATTTACATTTTGACCTAAGAGCCATTATGCTTGTAGCCCAAATCAACTAATTATTTGACTTTGGAAACATCATTAGGATCCGTGCCCTAGAAAAGTTTCAAATAAAAACCAACTTGTTCTCTCCCTTGCCCAGATTCATAATATGCACCTGTGTGTGTGATTTATTCCTGGTGAGGGCGAGGGGGAGGAAGAGGAATAAGAGCAGGTGCGCCTGAGTCATAGGCAGGGGAGAGAACAAAGTGCAAGGGCAAATATAGGGCTACCCACTCCTTATAAACCTACAGAAACTGAGGGTGAATAGAAAGGAGAGGCATTTACAGTTTGTTACTTTCCGTCTACAGTAGGCTGAAATAGTGTGCCCCCAAAATGCATGCCCACCCAGAATCTTAGCGTGTGACTTTCTGTGGAAATGGAATTTTTTCAGATGCAATTAGTTAAGAAGAGGTCATACTGTATTAGCCTGGGCCCTAAATCCAATGACTGATTTCCTCACAAGAGAGAGAAAGAACACACAGATTCAGAGAAAAGAAGGTAATGTGAAGAAAGAGGCAGATACTGGAGTGATGTTGCTACAAAGAAGGAATGAGGAGGATTGCCAAGAGCCACCAAAAGCTAGGACGAGGCAAGGATCCTCCCCTAGAGTTTTCAGAGAGTGTGGCCTTGCCTACACCTTGATTTTGAACTTTAAGCCCCCTGAGTTGTGAAACAGATTTCTGTTGTTATAAGCCACCCAAATGGTAGCAATTTGTTACAACAGCCCTAGGCAACTAACCCTTACCCTGATGGAACTTAATACACCTCTCTAAACTTTTTCCTCTGGCTGGGTGGCTCGGTTAGTTGGAGCATCGTCCCATACAGGTTTGATCTTCTGTCAGAACACATAGTTAGCTTGCAGATTCGATCCATTGTCAACTGATCTATATTTCTCACATCAATGTTTCTCTCTCCCACCCCGACTTCTCTCTCTCTCTCTCTCTCTCTCTCTCTCTCTCTCTCTCTCTCTCTCTCTCTCATCAATAAATATATCCTTGGATGAGGACTTTTAAAAAAGAGTTTTTCCTCTGTGTATCCCATCTGTCCCTTTTCCAAGTTGCCATAAATTAAAATATCCTCTTGGGTAGATCTTTGGGTTTTCGGGTTTGCCAGACCTTGTTGTGAGACCTGATACTCAGTATCTATAATGCCTTTAGCAATATTCTTATCTGTAAAATGCAGAGAATAATACCTGTCTCCTTCATAAAGCTGTTATTTAAAAAAGGTGAGTTAATATGTGCAAAGGTGCTATTTATACTAGAAAATACTATACTGTATAAATGTACATTTAATTATTATTATTGCAACTTTGTAAATAGTAAGCCCAAATAATTACTATCTCAGACTTTTATTTTTATCAGCCTAATTTTACCAACAGTACTACTAATAAAACATTACCTCTTCCAATTGCCCTACTTCAACTGTCTACCTTGAAAAAATTGGCAAAAGACTTTCTTTCCAAGGCTGACTTATTAATAACATTTTTTTTTAGCAATCAAGTATCTCATTTTCTTTGTCTAAAAGGTCATGGGTGTAAATAAAGATATGGAACTCATTTATTCATTTTTATTTAAAAAAAAAACTGAATGCCTATGTGCCAAGTACTATTCTTGGTAATTGAGATCTGATGCTCAAAAGCCAGATGATAAAACAGGATAAGATGATGGGAAGTGGCCTCTGAGGTGGGTGTTCTATGAGAAGGTGACATTTGAGCTAATACGTAAAGCACAACAGGACCAGCCATGTGAAGATCTGGGAACAGAGCATTCTAGACAAAGGACAGCACCGAGTGCCCAGCACCCAGGTATAGCTGGAGTGTTTTCGGATCAGGAAGGTGACCCAGTAACTCCAGCAGAGAGAAACAAGTCCAAGGCCAGACCTTGTAGGGCATGACAGACCTTGACAAAGAAATGAGGGTTCTGTCAAAGTACAATAGGAAACCCTTGGAGGGTTTTAGAGAGGGAGTAGCCTTATCTGATTTATTTTGTGAAAGGTTGCCCTGGCTGCTGTGGGGGAGAACTGGTCCCAAAGTATTACAGTGGAGGCAGACAGGCTCATTATGAGGTTTCTGAGGGATAGTATGACAATGGCTTAGACCAGGATGGTCTTAGGGTACCAGTGTGGAAAGACGGGGACACATCTGAGAGGACTAGCAGGCTTTGTGGATAGATGTGGTGTTAGGGAAGGAAGAAAGAAAAGGGCTCAGATAACCTGTTGCCATTATAACCAGTCCTGACTGAAAGAAACCACATGAGTACACAAAGTTCTATAAATAATTATTGCCCAAATAATCTCATTTTGTTGTCTCATTTTGGCTGCTTGGAGCACAGCCTTCTTTGAAGTCACACAAAGAAATTATCTATGGGTCCCTGCTCTTTTTAGGGCTATCACTGGCTATGCCTCTGTCTAAACTTGCTGAGGAAGCTTAAGGATATTTACCCTGTCCCCTATATTACTTATCCCTAGTTCTTTTGTCAGACATAGGAATAATTTTGAAACAGTAGCAAGGAAAAAAGTTTCTGATAAAATAATAAGTCTTCTTCCTTATTTTGAGCTTTCCTTTGATGTTTGGTACCTCCTTCCCATTATGGCTCTCAGTTCACCATTGAAAAGGCCAACGTCCTCAATTTGTGCCCAGCTGGAAAGAGAACATTGAACTGCAGAGTACAAAGAAGCAAAGCAATCACACTGAGATATTTTGCTTTATTTCATTTCAACAAATGTAACAGAGAGAATGTCTTATGAGCTGACCATCAGTTTTAAATATGGAAAAATATATCCTAGCTGTGGGGCAGTCATTATGCACTTATATTTTGGGTGACTAACAAAGCAAGTGATAAGTTTTTCCTATATAAATAACATTTAACATAAGGAGAGAAAAGAAAGAGATAAATGTAACAGCTTCATAAATCCCGATATGAACCATGAGTCTTGCGCATTGGGTAAGAGAGAGGGATTTATCCCGATGCTTTATTCTTATCCCTCTGATTTTGATACCTTCTTTTATGCTTTCTTCACTTTAAGTACTTGTCTTTTAGTCTGTACCATATTGTATCACCTATAGTTCTCAGAGACCTAAATCTGCAGTTTGCTTTCTTAACTACTCTCACTCATGGTACATCTTCAGCAGGGCTGACCTATACGAAGCTGTGACCTTGCACAGTATTTTGGAGTTACTTCTGCCATATCCCACAGGGGGATATTACTAGCCTGAGACCAAGTTTGATTCTAATTTTGCAGCTTACAGGTTTCTGGACTTAGTGGGTAGTAAATATAAATCCCCAAACCTAGAAGGCATGCATAGTCACAGATTCTCTGGGGAGACTTTTCCCATCCATGGGCCAAGACAAGACAAGCATCCTTGTGACAACAGATGGATTTTTCCGCTAGGCCATCCTTTTCAGGGTTTCAGTTTCATGTGGGGATATCAGTTCCAATTCCCTAATTTTCATGGACCCTGGCACTTGAGGAGTTCTGTATTTGCAAGCTTAATTATTTGTTTAAAATAACGTGTGCTCTATTTTCAGAATCTTAACATTTTTGGTAGAAGGGTTTTTGGGTTATCTGTTCTATCATATAGCTGGAAATGTCATTCTTCATTCTGCAGCCAGAGAGAACTTTTCAACATGTAGATATGATTTATTAGTCTTACTTAAAACACTGGTCTGGCTTTTCCCAATAGTCTTAGGACGGAAACTAAAATCGATAACCAACAGGTCTTACCTACTTCTTCATCCTCACATTGCATCAAATATACCTTCTCATTCTACTCACACTGAGATTCTACTTACCCTGTAGTTCTTTCAGTTTCTAAAATGTACCTCACTCCTTCTTACCATAGCAACTTTGCACATTCTGTTCCCTCTTTATGGAACACCCTAATGTTGCCCGAGTCTGCTCACCATTCGCATCTCAACATAATTATGTAATGGCAATTGTCTAGGTAAGTTTCCTCATAAATGTGCATATTGGCACAGATACCCTTTCCTTTATTATACTTATCACAGTTGTGCTTTTACATTTATATTTGCAGTTATTTTTAAAGATCTCTCTCACCCACTGGGCTCTAAGCTTTATGAAGGCAAATATAATGTCTATTCTTATTCACCATTTGTATTAGTAACACTAACTGCTACATTCACATTCACACAAAATCAAACACTGTAAAACTTTATTCCTCCTGCTCTAGTTCAATGCAAGTGAGGCAACTCCTCTCTAACCGAATCCCAGGTACCCAGATTGCACCACCATCTTCAGCATTTTTCCATCAAGGTCACTGGAAAGGTAAAAGAACAAAGGATCGTGTAGGAGGTTTTTATGAACAAGGCCAGGCATGTATCACTTCTGCCCTCATACCATTGGCCAGAACTCACTCACAAGCCATATTACAAAGAGCTGAGAAATACAGATTACCTGTGTGCCAGGAAGAGAAGAGAAAATGATTTGTCACCAAGCACTCAAGTCTCTGCTACACCATTGTATTTTTAGCAAAGAGCAGTTTCTGACAATATGAAGTTCTCAGTAAGCACAGCTTGAATGAATCAAAAAATGGATGCATGGACAGATGGAGAATGGGTATATGGTTTTGTTGTCAATGGGTAGCTCATTGAATTAGTTAGTCTGTAAATTCTGTCAGTAGAGAGACTGTATCTGTATTGCTCATCATGATAGAGAAGGTGGGGCACATAGTAGAAGCTCACAGAAGAATAAATGCTCACCACCTCTTGGAAGATATTATGGGAGAGATGCACTGAGAGTGGGCCTGGAAGGAAAGGTATGGAAAGGAATTGGAAAAGCAATGTAAGATGTAAATTTGTGCCAGCATGGAATAGATAAGGGGAAAGTAGAAGAAAGGATGAGGAAGGTTATTATGTATATGGTTGAGAGTAATAAGGGAAGAAATCAATGGAGACTGGAGAACCTTACAGGAGTAGCACCTCACCTGGCTAGTGTCATCTAAATACCATGTCTGTTGAGTCCAACATGCCATTATTTTCTTTTGATGTAGTATAACCTTACACTTAGGAATACGGGTGCCTCCTTAGTGAACCAGCACCTTTTCGCCTTCTGTTTTGGCCCTTAATGTTTAAAATCAGTAAAATGGTCCCCAAAAGTACGTATCTGGTTACTTAGAAGTTAGTATGACAGAAGGTATTTGTCCCTGACTGTACAGAAGGGTAAACCACACTAGTTCCCATGCCAGCTGTCAGGCCAGGATTTCGCCCTAGCCCTTTTCCAATCAATACACAGAACAGCCCGATTGCCATCGAGAGGGAGCTGTATTTTTTTTTTTTTAATGAATGAAGGGGAAGAGCCAAAATCTTTCCATTCTTTATGCTCTTCTCCCCAGCTTTCAGCTTAAGGATGGGGACTACCCTGAGAACTGCAGATGAGCAGCGTGAGGGTACCCTCCCCTGCCGGGAGAAGAGGTCGGGGCTAAAAAGTAGCCAGCCCTACATTACAGGCTTCTGAAACACACGCCTGGAGTTAGTAACAGGGGAGCTGCTCTACCTCTGGGGCTCCAGCAGTGCAGTGAGCTTTCAGGGATCAATACTTTAGTCTTGTCATGCTAATTGCTCATTGGTTGACATTCATGATCCTTCCTTGCTCCCTCCCTATGTAAACTCTTTCCAGTTGGAACAGCAAGATGCAAAAATCCTGAGCCTTCAAAGCCAGCTCCTGCAGAAGAGAGAGGGCCTGGCAGCTGAGGTATGGTGCTCCCCCATTTCCTTGCCCCCCTTAAAAAAGTGTCATGTGTGTCTGCATGTGGTGACGTGATAGGGAGACTCACGAAGAAATGCCTGGGGTAACTCCTGCCACACAGAAGCAGTGTTACCTTTTCAGAACAAAACAATATCTGTTCCCCTTCCACTCTTCCCCCCTCCGCCAAAAAGAAAGGAAAGAAAGAGAAAGAAACTCAGAAAACAGAAGAATACCCACCCTTTCCATGAGTTTGGTTGCAGCCCTTCTGTTTTTGGTGAATGTGTTGCCCTTCTCCAGCTCACGGTGAACATGTACCTGCACTGTCCTTTTTGCTCCCAGACTAGGGAGCATGTCAGCCCGTGCTGCCGTGCGTGTGTGTGTGTGTGTGTGTGTGTGTGTGTGCATGCGTGCATGTGTGGATGTGTGTGTGTGATCACGCCTACCATATTGGCTTCCTGTCCCTGGAACATCAGCTTTTCTTGCTGGCTGAGCCTGTCCCCACAACCACTGTGGCCACTGAGACCACCCCAACTCCTACCTTGTAAGCTTCAGGCCTGTGCTATGCAGGGTTTTGTTAAGCTGTTTAGTATTAATTGATTTTTTTCCATTTTTTTTTCTTTCTTTCCCTGGGCGGGTCAATAGCTGGATGCTTCAGGAGCAGAGGATCTATCAACTGCAGACCAAACATAGGAGACGCAGGCAGACCTGGAACGGAAACCCAGCCAGCTCCAGCGGCTCTGGCAGTACTTGGTGGCCAGTCAGCAGCAGGAAGCATGCCAGCGGCCAGGAGGCAGGAAATGACCCAATCCTTGAGGTCTGGTAAGTTTCCCCACTTTTGGAAAGTGAGGCAAATGATAACCAAGTCTTTCTTTTCTCACCCGGAGAGTCAGCAGCAATTCTGCTGATTTCAGTTAATGAGCTGAAGATCACTATCAGGATGCCCCCAGCATATCTGGGAGCATGGAGGGGTTGTCAGGGAGGAATGGGAGTTTGCAGGCTAGATGAGAGCTAACTAACTGTGATCCTAAGGTGAGCCACTGCAGCCAAGCAGATATCCTGGGTATTGATCCCTGCATCCTGCTATTGATTTCCTCTTGGGGCCAAGAATAGGGTGGACCTACAGAGGACATGAGAACCAGCACCCTCCCAGAGGGCCGTGCAGCCCTAATCGGTGATAACAGTGTTAAGTGGTCAGCCTGAAGATGAGGTTTGCTCAGATCTATTGATCTGTCCTCCCCTGGGATATAAATCCTTCTGAATTTGCTTCCGTGGATATAAATATTTATAATTAAAATAGCCTAGGTGCCTCTTACAGACTCAGAGGGAAAGTAGCCCATCTCAGGGTAAGGTATGATATCCATCTCTTTATCTCTGCTTTGTACACTCTTCATCTCTTGCATCTGTTTACACATCTCTATTCTCTCTTTTGAACCCTATTTTGCCTGCCCTCTGAATGACAGGCACAATGTCTCAGGCTATCAGAAGCTGGGCAAAATCCATTCTTTCTGAATGCAGCCTCCAGCTAAGGAGAGAGTGCTGCTCCCCACCCCCACCACCCTCACTCCAGTCAAGGCTACCCAGACTCCTGTGCATTCGAGAGCCTGGGCTCAGAAAGAAATGGGCTGTTTGGGCCGAGGGTGGGGTTGGGGGACTTCATTAGTTGTTGCTTTGTTCTTGCTTTCATCTGGGCATCAGTTTGGATCCAGGAACATACAGGCTTTGTAGCACAAATGTTTTAACCAATGCCAGGACACTGAAGGCTCCCTTGCAGTATTAAATCCAGAACAATTTGAAGGGCCCCACAGTCTTTCTCAGTACCTCATAAATCTAAGCTTGCATGAAGTGAGCAGAGCTTCCCTTATCCAAGAGAATAGAAAAAGAAAGGATGCTGAGAACTTATTTGCGAGCAGAGCCCTTGAAGCCAGCCAGCAAGTCCAAGACCACTGGCCGAAGCTTTGTCCACTGCAAGGACAACCTTCTAAAGGATTGAAACCATTCAGCTTTAATTTTTAGAAATTGGAGTTGTAGGAAGAAAGGTCTTTGAAATTATTTGCTGTGCTCTCTAGAGCTATCGTCGGCTTTGGTGTCCAGGATACAAATCTATTCACCCTGAATCCATCATCTTGTTTGGTATCCAGGATACAATCTTTTCAGTTTCGGAATTTCTGACTTTTTTCATCAGGTGTCTGCCTTGCTTCAGTGCTTATATCTTAAACTGTGTGTCTTTGCATGCTGCCCTCAGCAGGTTTCGGTAATTTGTAATTGATGCCTACAGAATTGTTTAAGGACTTCAGGATCTTACGTTTGTTGAGGATGTATGTTATTGAGTGTGTATGCACTGTCTAGGATATGGGGGAAATTCTTTGGGTTTTGCTTCTCCTGGCTTTAGACTGTTCATTTACCCCAATCCATTTGTGCGAGTTAATAAACACATGTCTGTGTATCTCTGTGCAGGGATCTGTACTTGGGAGGCAATGAACATAATCTGGTTAAAGTAGTATGCTCACATTTCTCTACTATTTGTATTGACTGTGTCTTTCCTAGATGCATCATAAGCTTTGCTTTTTTTTTTTCTTTTAATATAGAGGTGTTAGTTTCTGAACTCAAATCTAGCTCATTTCTCTCCGTTAGCAAATGATTGAGGGTTAGAGACTATTCCAATTGGCTGTTAAGGGTCATTATTTTGGACTCCATTTGGCTTCGATAATTTATATAGAATAAAAGTCTAACAGGTATAATCAGAATAGCCTTGGCTTAAGAATGCTTCTGAGCATACTTGAGGTTGAAAAACACTTCAAGCTAAACATGGAAGAATGTTCTGGTTAGTTACTTGAATGCTTCTGTGGTAATGGAGAAAATTGGAATGCAGTTCTCTTTGTTTGATTTATATGGCGATACTCAGAATGTGAAAGGTGTATTTTACTGTAGAAATAAACTTTCAACATTGACCTAGAGAATGGATGACCCAGGCTGGTATTTAATTCCTTCTCTGCTGGGCTCTAATGAAAAGCATAATTAATAAAAATAGATTTTAGGTGTACTTCCTCTATTGTTTGCAATGTTTGTCAACATTTTCTTGCATGGTTCCTATTAAGAATAAGCATAATTGGAGAAAGTGATCTAAATTTCAGAATTCAATGCACTCCATTGATTAAATGTGTTTTGTTGTCATCTTAGAGCCACTAAATATAAATAACACATACATAAATTCATTGCTGCCTTGTATTATTGTTCCTACAGGTTATATTTGAAAGCTTGTTGCCAGCCATAGGGGAATGGTTTTATTGTAGAATCACCTAGTGGCTTAGGATAAAAAGTTTCAATCTTTTCAGTATTATAGGAATTTAACTCCTATATTATGGATATATTCATATGCTACATTTGTCTTTTATATTTTATGCTATTTATTTAAAAGGTTTTATATTCAGTATACAGTGGTTGGCAAACATAGGTTTACAGTTGTTTGTATGGAAAAAGACATGCAAGTTATGATTATTACAATAGCTTTTTTAATTCAAAAGAATGTCCCAATGCAACTGTAAATGTACTTTTGCCCACCCTATACTTTATAATGCAAAGATAGGAAGACTTCACTGTCATTTTTATATTCATAACATAAAATGTAATAATATTGATAATTTACTGTTATTTTCATATTGATAATATGTGTATTAAATTTCAAACCTTTCGGAGCATTTTGATATATTCATTTAATCCTTAGTGCAAACTTACAAGATATAAGATATAAGTCTGACAGATATTAGTGTAAGACTTAGGCCCATATATGACCTGAAACTATGAACTCCTGAAAAAGTTTCAAAGCTATCAGCTACCTCCCCTAATGTGTGATAAAATTTCAGCATATTCTGTATGTCCAGCATTTATCATAACCATTGAAATGCCTGTCAGGTAAACATTAGTTGATCTTAAGTAATCATTACCATTTATTGACTCATGCAAGAAAAGGTATCATAAGTATTTCAGGCATCTTTCTTTGGCCTTTAACACACCAGAACTAGCTGCAGAGTCTGATGCTATGACAGACCAGAATTTCAGGCTCTGAAATTCTGTACATTTTTAGTGTCCCTGTAAAAGTATAGTGAGCATATATTACTATATTTAACAAAATCATTGTGTATATATTTAGATTTCATACCTACCAACATTTGCTTTAAAATATTTATACATATATATGCATATGTGTAAGTAGAAGCATCAACTAAAGTGCTTAAAGTCAAGTGTAAACTTTTTCAATTCTGAAATAGCCATGCCCCTTCCCCTAACCTTCTCACTTAACCTTTTCTGTACCCTGGGCCCCATTGCCAGTCTGCCATAGACCTGAAGCCTATAGAGATATCCTCAGAATAATTCTTTTACATGTACAGAATAAAATATATAAAATTATAATGGAAACCAATTTATATTGAAATTTAGTTATCAAAATCAAATATTAAAACCAATTTCTGATGTGATAATGTATACTTTTTTATAACATGTTAATAAGGTTCAGTGATGGATCTACTGTAATTTTAAAGTAGTGATGAACAGAAGGGACATTTTAAGATTACTTACAATTTGATATGGATATGGTATGAAAATAACTATGACTTCTATTGATGACATTATGACTAGTACTATTAATATCACTGTTTCCTATAGATACAATTAAAGGAAATGCTAAATTGTTTCCAAGTATTAGTGAAACTATAGGTGTGATCACTTCTTTTCCCATCTAATTCATGACCCACAGAACACTATCTATGGACTTTTTAGGAATTGGTGAATGCCAGGTCAAGAACCCCTACTCTAGCTCCTTCTTACTCATTTTTCAAAACCCAGTTAAACCATCATCTCTTCTAATGAATTTCACCAATTCTCCTCCAGGTGGAATTAGCTGCCTCTCTTCTGTGCCCTAGAGCACCCACAAACTCTCCAACCTGACACTTAGCACAGTGCAGGGTCTGTATCAGTTTACTTGTCTGTCCCTCTTAAAGAGTGTACATTCCTGGGGACATGTCAAATTAGACAAGAGTAACTTATTGCAATGCTCTT
Source organism: Noctilio leporinus (assembly GCA_004026585.1). Classification (NCBI taxonomy): domain Eukaryota; kingdom Metazoa; phylum Chordata; class Mammalia; order Chiroptera; family Noctilionidae; genus Noctilio; species Noctilio leporinus. Next base: position 476,175 of record PVIW01000476.1, on the reverse strand, counting down.
TAACCCATGGGTCATGACTTATATTCCACTACCTAGCACAATGACTGCACATAGTAGGGGTTCACTAGATATTGAAAAGGAGGAGAAAGGAAAAATGAAATAGGGAGCCATAAAACATAGAAAATTAGTCAATAGCTTGAATGTTAGCTGGAGTCAAATTTCCCATCAGTGGCATCTTCATATCTCAGGCACTAAAGATGGCCACATGGACCCTGTTCTAGTTTCCTTTTAGTGCAACTCTCCACTTACAGCCTCCTAAAAATCATAATTCCATATTAAGGACCCAATAATAATGATATCCCAGTCTCAGGCTGATTTCTTTTCTATTAGGTTCTCTTTAGTACAGATAGGAGAGAGGCAGTAGGGACATAAGGATAGAGTACTTTCTTTACAGCTTGAGATTTTAGAGCTTTATTAATCAACTGAAAAACCCAGGGAAATTATTTTGATTCTAATGGACATATATAAATGTGTAAATTCTCTCTAAAGCTCTATGAACTTGAAAATAATTATTAAGATGATTTTATTGTATTTTATTTTTAAGATTGTATTTATTATTTCTACAGAGAGGGGAAGGGAGAGAGGCAGAGAAGGAGAGAGACATCAATGTATGGTTGCCTTTCATCTGCCTCCAGCCATGGACCTGGCTGGAGACCTGGCTTGCAACCTGGTTATGTGCCCTGGCTAGGAATCAAACCAGCAACCTTGGGTTCATAGGCTGACGCCTTATCAATTGCCACCAGCCAAGGACCTAAGATGATTTTCTTGAAAAAACAGAACATTAGTAATAAAAGCCTCAAGTCCTCAGTACAAGTTCTTTGTATAGGATAAGCATAGATGCTTATCATGGGAAGGTGCACTTTCAGACATGCATGCTACTTCTTAATAATAATGTCACATAAAAATAAGCCTTTATTTATGTATATTGACTTAATTTTATATGCACCTCTTTTCCCTAGCAATAAATACTTAGCATTTCTACCCAAATGAATGGATATTCACATATCAACGTGAGGTTGCATATTGTACAAGTTGCAAGTTGATTTTGATCTACAGTGGACTTGTTTATTACAGGAGGAAAAGGGTTGAGATCAAAATGGAGATAAAATTGGAAACAAATTTACAGCCATTTTATTGTCTAGTCGCTGTCTTGCATTCAGTATTCTTGTGCATGAGCACATGTTGAACACAATTCGATCAGCAGATCAATGGCACCTCTATAGAATATCTAGTCAAGGACTAATAAAAAGTCCTAAGTTCTTGACTTGGATAAAACTCATGTCACCCCATTATTTAGTAAAACACTGACCCATGTGCACTGCATATATCCTGCAAGTGGTGTTTTATCAGGGTTGTTAGTGAGTGTCCATGGAACAGATGTCAAAATAGACCTAATTCTTGTTTCACATTCACCTGCCTTCACCCACTGAAGCAGAAAGTTGAAAAAACACTATTCTGAGCCCCTCATTCCTAAAGAAGTGTTGGTGGAACGAAGACAAAGATTTGACAATGACTATAATAACAAATAGGGAGAAGTCTCTTGTACTGAAACTGTGGGCCAGCAAAATAATCTCAAAGCATAAATTCATATTTGGAGCCTCTTCACCTTTTGCCACTAGGCCGGTGCTTTAACCAGCTAAGCCAGTCTTCACCTTTTGAAAGCAAGTCCCTGCATAGCCTTAACTGTTACTCTTGTCTCTATGTTTCTACAGGTCCATTACTTATTGCAATGCTCTCTTTTTTTAAATTTAATTTTATTGTTGTATTACATCCATCCCCTTTTCCCTCCCCTCTGTCCCCTTCCCCACCCACCCACTCCCCACCAAAGTCAATCCCGCTTGTCCATGTCCATGGATCTTCCATGCTAGTTCCTTGACAATGCTCTTTAACCCATCTCATACTTACTTCTCCCTAACTTTATTACTTTCTTTTGTTATTCCTCTTATTCCTGCTCTCATTACTCTTTTGAAACAACTTTAATTTTGAGTTAACTATTACCCTAAATTTACTGAATTGATATCTAATCCTTGAGCTCTTGAGGAGAAAAGTCTACCTAAATCTGAAAGGTGAATAATATTTTTAGCAGGCAGGCAAATTGATCTAGATGTACATAGAGAAACATTTGCTAAGACTTCTATTGCAATAAGCATAGCCATTCATAGTTGGTATGATTACGTTAGTATTATAGCAAGAATCTGATACTTATGCAATGAAGTATATATTTTCCCCAGGCAGAAAGGAAAATGTGGCTCTGGAAACACAATTCAAACAAGCATAACAGGAAAGGTAGCTTAAATACTATACTATACTTTATAACAAAAACTTATTTTAAAAGAAGCCAAGAACTATTAAGGTCAATAGATTAACAAAGCATAGCTTGAAATAAAAGAGGTTGCAGTAAAGCAACTTGCTTATAAACTTTACAATCAGTAGGAATTATTTTCAATAATCTACATTTTAAATATTACTTGAAATTGTAAATATTTTCAATACAGAAATGTGTTCCCAATAACCATCATCTATTAAAATGTAACTTCTGTGCCTAATAATATAATGAATCAAATGTGAAGAGAGAAAAACTGAGATGGTGCAGAAGATAATGGAGGCAAGAGCAGGAGACAGCTTTGGGAATGGATAAAGGACAAATTGTTCCAAACAAATGTGATCACTCTTTTAAGTCACATTACAAGATTAATGGATGAAGGGAATGCACTACAGATAATATATATATGGATTTTACTAGAGCATTTGATACGCTGTTCCATGAATTTCTATTTGCAAAATTAATTCAAATTAGGTAGAATATGTGCATGGTCACATAGATTGAAAATTGGCTGAAGGGCCATAAACAAAGAGTAATAACAGATGGTGGTCCCTCGCATTTAGGGGGGATGCGGTGACCAGCACATCACTAAGAACTGATGCCCACTTTGGCATCATAGAACCACCTTATAAATCATCTGGGGATGGGGAAGGAAACTATAGAATTTACATATTTTGATTTGGAAGTATCATGGACCAAGATACAATTAGAGCACACACAAAAAAGTTAAGAATAAAAAGAGTAAAATTAAACATAGGTGATACTTAACTTCTTTCCAAAACTAAAAGAACAAAAGATTACAAGGAAAATAGTTATATGTCATTTCTATTTCAACTATTAAAACGCTGATTGGGCAAAGTACATTTAAAACCATAATCATTGAATAGGATGGTTATTTATTCCATTTGAATCCAATGCTATGCTCCTGTGTATTCCAAATTTTGAATTCATCTAAAGAATTCATAGAAATGCTGAAGTGACTGATTTATTTAAAAAATCAACCTGGCTGGCATGGCTTAGTGGATAGGTGCCAGCCTGCGAACCCAAGTATCGCTGGTTTGATTCCCAGTCAGGGAACATGCCTGGGTTGCAAGCCAGGTCTCTAGCCAAGTCCTGAGCTGGAGGCAGGTGAAAGGCAACCATACATTGGTGTTTCTCTCCCTTTCTTCCTCTCTCCCTGTCCTTCTCTCTAAAAATAATAAATAAAATATTTTAAATAAATAAATAAAAGCTTTTAAAAAATTATGTCTACTTAAGTGCATAACTATTGCAGTATCAGTCATTTTCCAAAATATGTGATAAGTACAGGATAAATAATCACCCTGAATGAATTTTGGCTTATTACAAGAATCTTTCTGATTTTTTTTTTTTTTTAATTTTATTGTTGTTGTATTACATCTATCCCCTTTTTGCTCCCCTCTGTCCCCCTCCCCACCTCTTTCTGATTCTTATAATACCACCTTGATAACTGCCAGAACAACCTTACTATTTTTTCTGGTGTTGTTGCAATTGCTGAAACCATATAAAATTTCATTACTTAGAAACAGAATGAACTCTTTTAAAATGGACTAGATAAAATTTGATTTTCCTTTTACAAAGGACAGGATCTTATTTACAATCAAAGTCCTTTTGGATTCATCATGTCACCCAATCCTCTTGGCCACCCTGTGAAGGAGGTATTATCCCCAAATTACAGATGTGGAAAGAAGTTCAGAGAGGATAAATGACTTGTGCAAGACTACATCATTAGTAAATGACAGAGTTGGTACTAAAGCCCAGATGTAACAGACACCTGTTTTCCATGCACTATCTCAGAACTGGGGGTCTACCCTTGACTTGGACTGTTTATCCTATGCTGAGTTGGATATTGTAATAGAAAAGACCTAGCATGGGATCTGGGACATGGAGGGCACTTAATATCACTTAGCAACTTGGCTTTTACAACTTCTTTATTTAGCAAACAGTTATCCAGCACCTACTGGGGCTGACACTGCCCAGCTGTGCACATCTTAATTCTTCCTGTTAAGCTCAGGTCTCCCAACTTAGACCACAGCTCCTAGGAGCAGACCCTATATCTGCACATTCACTGCAGGGTCCCCAAAACCTAGCCCATACTCAAATGGACTTCCTGTTTTAGAGAGAAAACATCCAGCCTCACTTCTCCAAAGTTCCCCTGAGCGTTGGCCAAGGTAAAGCCTCATGTGCTCACTTAGTTCCTTCACACAGCATCAAATAAAATGGCCCATGACCCCTTGCACACACTGAAAGAGGGAAAGAAAAGCCCTGAATAGGGGGAGCATGAGGAAGCTGGAAAATGAATGCACTTGTCAAGTTCATTTTATTTCTCTTCTACCAAGTTACCCCTGGGGCCTGTATAGCCGTGATAACAAGTAAACCACCATGCTAAAGCACTTGGCTACTGGGACACCCTTTGCCAAAGTGTAGAACATACTGCTTCTCCTGTGCCCACCACCCAGACTCTCCACAGAAAGCCCTGTAGAGGATTAGCAAGAGACCACTGCTTTGTAAATAGCTCCTATAGCTTTCATGCACGTTTGGGAGGAAAAGGAGTATGGGAAGCCCATATTGTTGAAAAGCTTGGCTCCCCTTTGGGGAGAGGCCAAGCCTAAGGACATGCATGGGGCATGTAGCTCAGACAGTGATGCAAAATGTGGATGCCCCATGCATTTAGACTGTAGCTGGGGTAAGAACCTGATGGGGACAACCTCTCCTGATATGTCCATGACCAAGTTGCATCCCCTCTAAACAAAAGCAAAATATGTTCTGCTGTTCAATTCCTGCCCTTAACCCAACCCTGCCTGGGAATGCATTATATCACAGATATTTCCACCCACAATTGAATTAGTTATATTATTTTCCAAAAGAATACCTTTGTCATTTCCAACCCCCTTCTTCTGCATTAGGCTTATTGCAGTTGGGTTAGTGTACCTGAAGTCTTCAGTAAAGTGTCAGGTGTAATTTAGCACTGGGAGGTGAATTATGGGATTGCCCTTTAGGAAAAGGCTGGGAGCTCAGCCCTGCCTGTCAAATAGGTCCCTGCCTTATAGTGAACTCTGCAGGTGAATGAATCAGTATTTGGCATATCAGCATTTCATAGAGCCTACATGCTAATGTCTTTTTGAAATGAAACCGAGAAAGCTGTTAACCTCAGTTGGCCAAGTGTCCCCTCTGTGACCGGGATAAATCATCGATGTAGAGGCTGAAAACTCTGTTCTTACTGCTTAGCGGAATGAGAGCCAGAGCTGTGGAGCAGCTGATGGAAGGGACCTTCAAATCTCAGGAAACTAAATAAGGATTTTTATCTTCCCTTAAAAGGAGAAATAGATATTACTTCTCTCTACCTCTTGAATTGGGTATTTTAAAATGATTTTGGATAATTTGATTCAATTAGATAGCATATCTCAGTTCCACATAATCTGGCAATGACAAAGACCTATTTTTTTGGGTTTCATGTGGAAGTTTGAAGGTTCATAACAGCTTCTCATCCTCTTGGCTCCTGTTTAAAGACTGATCAGAGTAGAACATAATTAACAACTATTTTCTTGTACCTGTGACTAACTAAATGATATTTGCAGTGATTTAGAAACACCCAACCTTTGTTTTCTCCTAAAGAATCCCCTGGAATTGGGATTACATTAGTTTTATTTATTTTTATTCTTTAATGATGGTCAATCAGAGCTTCACAGAAACTTTGCACTCTTTCGTATTTCCAAAAGTAGAGATATGAACAACTAGAAATTGCTCCCAAATGGCAGAAACAGAGATATAAGGAATGGAAGTATTTGATTTCACTTTTTAAAAGTATGTTTGAGAGTTAGAAAGGAGGGAGAGAGAGAGAGAAACATTGGGGTTTTTTGTCCCACTTATTCATGCATTCATTGGTGTACGTACTCTGACCAAGGATAGAACCCTCAACTTTGGGGTATCAGGATGATGTTCTAACCAACTGAGCTACCTGGCCAGGGATGATTTCACCCCTTTTTTTTTTAATCCTCACCTGAGGATACTTTTTCATTGCTTTTAGAAAGAGAGGAAGAGAGAGAGTGGAATGTGAAATATATCGATTGGTTGCCTCATAAATGCACCAGGACTGGAGATCCTCTATTCCTGAGTGGAGATCAAACCCACAACCTAGGTATGTACCCTGACAGGGAATTGAACCCACAACCATTTGATTACCAGATAACGTTCCAACCAACTGAGCCACATCAACCAGGTCTGATTTCACTCTTAAAGAAACTACATTCACCATAGGAGATGGTTTGCTTTTGAATCCATTCGAAGAAAAATTTGGGGTTGTTTTCAACTTGGAACACCATGATTAAATTCAGAAGTTGGACAATATTTTTCATGCTCAAACATTAAATTGACCCTCAACTTGTTATTAGAGGGAAACTCCTCAGCTCAGAAGTATCTCTTAGTTGAACATTATAAAAATGCATTCACAATACATTAAGACTTTTGAAACTAGCTTTGTCTTCCTCTGTTCCATGTTAGAAAAAGAAACTTTGACCAGAGTTGATTCACTTCTGAAACTTAAGAAGTATTCCATGGAAAAAGGATAGTACAATATAATAATTTAAATCTACAAATGATTCCCATATCCAATTTTAGCTAATAATTCCAATCCCTACTCACCTTCACCTTATCAGGGATGCCTTAACGAAGAGTAGAGTTGACAGATTAAACTGCATCTTCTTGAATTTCCCTGGTATCACTTGAACATGAAAGTCCCAAAGGAAAGGATGGAAAATAACAGAAAATTCACAGTAAGTCACTGAAAGTTTATTATATTCATGAAATTAATAATCATCACAGAGCTCTCGCCATCATCCAATGATGGAGAGGAGTGGAAGTTTTCCTAGCCTGCACCCTTTATCTAATGGGAAATCTGTGTTGAGGGGGAAGTCTCATATCATTCTTGTAACTCTCCACACAATTCAGGGTTGGGCAGAAGTAGATTGACAGTTGTTCACATGGAAAATAATACAATAATTAATAAATAATATAAGAATAAACTGTGTTTTGCATACTGAAAATTATAAATCTACTTTTGCCCCACCCTGTACATGCTAGAGAAGCATTTCTCCCATTAAAGAAAGTCTGGACTCCTTTAGTCTGGTTTTGGCAAAGGGACTATACTCCCTTAGATGGGAGCTGGAAATCTGCAGGAATTTGGAAGCTTTCACTTTCCCAGTTGGGCTTTTCTGAGATCAGGGGTTGGCAAGCACTTTTTACACATAAAGTTTTATTGGAGCCAGACACTTCAATTCATTTACATGTTATCTGTAGCCATTTTCATGATACAATGGCAGAGCTGAGTAGTTATGACAGAAATTATCTGACCAGTAATGCCTAAAGTATTTATTTGACCCTTCACAGGAAGTCTTGTGGCCCCTGTCAAGATCATTAACCCTAAGCAAAGAAAAGAGATAAGAAATCTAAATGAAAGCACAGTCTGAATAAAGAGTTGATTATAAATTGCACCTGAAGCCATATTTGTAATAGAAAATATCTTTTCTACTCAGCAGGACTCTGTTCAGCTTCAAGGAATAGAAACAATAGTGGCCTAAAGAAATAGATTTTAGGGGGGGTAGAGGGATGCTAAAAAAGAAAGAAAGAAATTGTATTTTCCTCACATAAGTCTACATGGTTGCTGGCATTGGTTCAGCACTCAAAAGCATCACCAAAGTGTCAGGCCTTTTCTGTTTATAGCTCAGCCAAAAATGTGGGGATTCATGGCTGTTCGTATTGGTTGCAAGGTAGGTGCTATGACATCAATAGTCATATCCATGTTCAAGAAGGAAGAAGAGGGATTCTTACTGGGTAGCTCAATTGGTTGAGCATCATCTCATGCACCAAAAGGTTATTGGTTCAATTCCCAGTCAGGACATATACCTAGGTTGTGGGTTAGACCCCCAGTCAAGGTGGCAACCTACTAACCTACTAAAGTTTCTCTCTCACATCAAAGTCTCTCTCTCTCTCTCTCTCTCTCTCTCTCTCTCTCTCTCTCTCTCTCTCTCTCTCTCTTTCTCTCTCTCCCTCCCACCCTCCCTCCCACCAACTCCTCAATCCCCCTTCTTCTCCTCTCCCTAAAATCAGTAAATGTATCCTCAGGTGAGGATTTTTAAAAAGAGGGGCTAGATCATGCCCTCAGCCTAATCCTATGTGGAAATGAGAAGTTTTCCCAAAAGCCCCCTCCCACCTCTTCAGCAGATGTCTGCTTACATCTCACAGCCAGTCACAATGCCGCTGCCACTTCACTGCTTATGAGGCTGAAAAAGCAAGCATTTTCCATTCCCGCCTGTCTATGTACTGTGAGAGATAAAGGGTTGGGAATGGCTTTGGGGTAGCCCCTCAAAAGTATCTTCCATAGACAATTTTTCACATTTAGGTGTATAGACAAAGAGGAACTAACTGATGAATATTTATATTAAGTGACTGAATATACAGATAGTTAAGTTGAATATTTTCTTTCCTCCATATCAGAGAAGCTCTATGCAAAACCTTATCTAAAGATACTCCCAAAGATCTCTCAAGATGACATAGCTAAGCTGGGTACAGTGTAGGTAGATGCCGCAGGTGAGTGGCAGAGCAAGCATACCTCAAACACAGATAACACCTGTCCTGTTTGTGCGCCACATGGTTTTAATTAGATTGACACAGGGCAGGTTCACTATCATCCTAGGGACAAGCTTTACTTTGGAATTTTTGTTGAGATTTAAAGTGTCCCATTTTCTATACCAATGTGAGCACACCTGCTTGTTGATAAACATTAAACTAGACCCTATAAATTATAGCAGTACTGTGGCCAAGTGGGTTGGGCATCATCCCACAAACTCAAAGGTCACCAGTTTGATTCCCAGTCAGGTCACATGCCTGGATTGTGGGCCCAATCCCCAGCTGGAGGCGACCAATCGATGTTTCTTTCACACATCAATGTTTCCCTCTCTTTCTTCCTTCTTTCCCCTCTCTAAGAATAAATAAAATATTTTAAATTATACCAATAAAATAATGAGATAGGGTTATAAACTTGAATTAGTCTCATCTACCTATAAAATTATAAAGAAATTGCTCCTTACTGCTTACAAAGCTTTGTATTTATGGTGTATATTCAGATTTCATTTATTATGAGAACCTCAAGGGTGAAAGAAATGTAAGTTTGAATTACGTTGCATCAGTTCTATCTTAGAGGTTTAATACCATTGTTAGAACCACACCACCTTCAAATTTTTATCTGTAAACTGAATGCATGTGACCAGATCTCACCTGCTACCCAAACAACCAAAGGAAAGGGAATAATCATAGCCTCAGGGTATTTTAGGCAGAGGGAATAACCTAGGAAGTAGAAAGAACATTGTGCAGAGCATACATGTATCCTTAGCTGGAACAGAGAGCCTGCATGGGCTTGGGTAACAGAAGAATGAGTGGAAAACTGGAGGACTAATAGAGGACCTTAAAATGAATCAATAGAGAACACAGTAAACCTTTCATGTGAAAAATAATGTTGAGTTTAGTTGATACCAGAAAAAAAAATATTAGGAAGCTGTTGGCATAGCCAAGGGGTTGACTGTGAAAAGGTGTCATAGTGTGGTGGGCTAAGGGCATGAGTGCTAAAGCAAGACTTCCTGGGTTCAAATCTCAGTTCTGCCACTTACTAACTCCTTCTCTGAAAGACAAAGATAATGATAGTACTTACCTTGTAGAAGCATCAATTTTGCACCTGACACATGATAAATGTTAGCTATTATTGAAATCATATTAGAGGATGAGCTTATCAAGTAAGGAAGGGAGAAAGAGTGAAATGCCCTTCAGGCAGCTTCGATGTATATTTGGAACCGTTTGTAATCTAAATTGTAGTTGAAATCACTGTGAATGCATAAACTCACTACACGGCTAAGTTCAAAGGAAGGAAAAACCTCTGTCCAGGATAGACAGAGGAGACAATAGAAAAGCAGTCGGGGTAATAATAAGAGAATTCTTTGGGTCAACATATTAAACCTCAGAGAATACTAAAGCTTCACAAAACAATGGTTGGTCGGCAGGATATTGGAAACCCTGGATGGATGTCTTCTGTCCAGTTTGCTGAATTGGTTTTCTGCTCTGTCCTAGACATTAGCATCATTTTTGCACATGGCAGCATTTTAAGTAGTATTACTGCAGCACAATGTTGCATAAGTGCCTATTATCAGTAAGCATTAGAAAACTAAGTGATAAGTTTTTTCATTCACTGGGAATTGAACACACATCTCTAAATCTTCCAAAGAGACTAATTTGGCAAAGACAAGAGCACATTTTTTTTTTTGGTAGGGTACCAAATCTAGTTGACTGGTACCGATTTCCTTATTTCATGCTGGAGGCTGAAAACAACAAAGAGAAGGAGCTAGGGAAGTGAAGCCATTACCAGCAACCACAAAATAACCAACATTGTTATAAATGGTCTCGTGTCAGCCTGATACCAGCTCTGGCTGAGGCTGCAGGGCTGTAAGACATTCCTGAGGTTGTAGAGAATGGTGGAGTGCCGGGCCCAGGGTGGGGGCAGTGAGGATAAGAAAAGGAGACCAGGAAGAGAGAAACAGGGAAATAGTTTGCTTTAGGGTTTCTTGCATTCAATTTCCATTACTGCTTAAAGAATGTGTGTGCAGAATTCCATTCGCTGGCCACTTGGTGAATGTTCCTTTCTGTGTTTCAACTTTAGTTAAAAGCAATAGGGTTAAAGTGCTCAGAGGGACAGAGGCCACTAGGGATGAGGAGGGGGCTGTGATCTTACCAAAAGGTTCAAAGGAGCACTGAGTCTTGCATGTCTGAAGGCTGTGTAGCGTAACAAGAGGCAGCAGTTTCATTTATTTTTCTAAGCCTTACAGTCCTTTATCTCTATCCATCACATGAGCCAACAATTCATTGTTTGAAGAAGAGTCCAGCAGTCATACAATTTCTCTTAAAATTGAGGTGACCATATAATTTATCCTTCAAACTTTCTATTTGAAGGGGATACAGTAAATACTTCTGCTAGCAGAGCAGGCATTAAGTTGGTCTATCCCAAACTGATAACTGATTGGAATATGTAATCATCCTCCTTATAATGCTCTTCAAAATCTTAGTTCATATAGCGTAATGTGGTTATGGGCACAGACTCTGGAGCCAGACTCACTTAGTTCAATTTGAACTAGCTGGCTAACCTTGACAAGTCATGTAACTTCTCTGCCGTTCAGTGTTCTCATTGGTAAAATGAACCATGATCATTGTTTCCACATCCAAGAGTTGAAGTACTGAGTTACTAGTAGAAGGGCACTTGGGTAGTTCCTGGTAGACAGTGTGAGTGAAGTGTTTATTGTTTTTGTTACTTCAGACTCTTATAGAACTGACACCTGATTTCTTGCCCGGTGCCTCCACATGGAAAGACATTCAGCCAGGGTTTGCTGAAGGAATAAATTAGAAGAAAGAAGGAATGCAATAAAGAAAGAAAGGAACATTTCATTTCCCTTCATTCCTTTCCCTTGATTCTCTATTCTGTCACTATTTTTAGGTTACTTTGAAGCGTAAAGACATTAATACCCACTCTTTCAAATGTCGGTTCTAACAATAGCCTTTACTATACCCTAGGCTCCCGAGGTTTTGAGCTTTCTTCTCCATACCTGGCCTGTAACCAACATTGGCCTTGCCTCACCACCTGCCTTTCCACCTGCCTGCCTCTCCCAAGCTGTTAAACCTTGCTGGAGAAAGTTACAGGTTGCCAATTGATAGTAATTTTTTCAGCTCTATTACACTACCTCAACTAAGTCTGTTAGCAGTTCTTTTATTTACTATCATATTCCCCAAAGATATCATTTTCCCTGTCCCCCAAGTTTGCAGCCTACTTAGTCTCACCTATCTTAGGAGTTGACCTGCTTTTGCTTTATTGAGATGAGGTTTTCTAGCCTGAACTTCTTCAACTTCCCTCTTCCACATCCAAGTGATTTATAAGCCCTCCTACAATCTCTTTGCCTATCTCAGAGAGGAAAGTGCCCATCTCCTTCCCAAAGCTAATTAATTCTTCTCTGTCTGCTGTGATTCGGATCCATTCCTCTTCCTTCCAGAGCTGTGCTCTACCAGTTAACCCACTCTGTTTTGTTTTTCACAAGTCTCCCAAATTCTTGATTCTTTCCTTTTACATACTAATATGCTCTTGTATTTTTCTCATAAAACATCAAGAACAAAAAAAAAAATTATTTAATCTTCCTCTTTCTATTCATTACCAAACCTGTCAAAAAAATTATCTACAAATATTAGCTCTTTAACTCCTTAGTCATTTCTCAACCCTTTAAAATGACCTTCTATCCTGGTCATTTGAAATTGTCCTCTCTTAAGTTCCTTTTGATATTTTAATCCCTATATCCAATGACTTTTCCTCAGCCTCCCTGCAGCATTTGTATCATTGATCACTGTCTTTCTGGTGAAATAATTTTCCTTGGCTTCCTCAACTTGGATTGATCTTGGTCACCCTCTTGCCTCTCTGATTTGTCTTTGTCTTTTCCATATCCCATCCCATAATAGAAGTGCTTCCCCATTTTCAACTCTTTATGCCCACAAAACTTCTTTGGTGATCTCAACCACTTTTAGGCCCCAACTATCCCCTCAGTCAAATGGTCCTGGATCGAGATCGTAGCCCAACAAATCTCCCATGCTACAGGTGCACATTCTCAGCATTCGGCTGATGTCTACATTTACTAATATAAGTGACTCTTCTCAACACACTCTCCCAAACCTACTCTATCCCCTGGGTTTCCTGTCTCTGATAATAGCATGTCCATCTTCCCATCCCATCCCTAAGCCTTAAAAATTCATATTTTATATGTCTCTTTCATCTAATTAGTCTTCTAGACTCCATCAACTCTACCAGTGCCTCTCTCAAATTCATAGTTTCCTTTCCATAATTACTGTCACTATCCAGGCTGTCACTTGTCACTTCAAATACCACAATAGCCTGCTAACTGCTCCCATGTCTTCCCACCTGTTTTTCCAACTTATCTTGAACCTTCGATCACTCCCTTTAATAATTCTATATAGACTACAGATAAAGACCCAAACTCTACAATCCAGGCTCTCCTACTATTGATCTTTACATACACTGTTCTCCAGCCAATCCCAACTTCACCTTTTAGAGTAAGTCCTACACTTCCCACCTCTAAGCCATGTCTTCTTTCTTTTTGTATTAGTTACCTAGGGCTACCACAACAAAGCACCACAAAATGGGTGGTTTAAAACAACAGAAATGTATTCTCTCACAGTTTTGGAGGCTAGAAGTTCAGAATCAAGGTGTTGGTCAGGGCCATATTCTCTCTGGAGTCTCTGGGGCAGAACTCTTCCTTGCCTCTTCTAACTTCGGGTGATTGCTAGCAATCCTTAGTGTTCCTTTAGCTTGTAAATGCATCACTCTAATCTCTGCCTCTGCCTTCACCTGGTCTTCTCCCCTGGGTATATGTGTCCAAATTTCCCATTTCTTAGGATATCAGACATTGAATTAGCGCTATCCCTAATCAAGTACAATCTCTTCTTGACTCGATTATATTTGTAAACCCTATTTCTAAATGAAATCATGCTCTCAGGCTCTGGTGATTAGAACTTCAATGTATTCTTAGGGGTTGGGGGATGGGGTGGGGGACACAATTTAATCCAAATACTTCTCTTCAGAGATGTATTTCTCCCTCCATCTAACTCCACCTGTCAGAATCCTTCTAATAATTCAGTCTGGTTGATTTTCACCTCTGTCAGGAAGTTGCTCATAATTCCCCTTCAACCCCTCCCTTGAGGTAACAGTATTTTGCCCCTTTTATAGCTGGCTATTTCTGCACATCTCTCTGCTGCTAAATTCTAAACCCTTCAAGAGATAGAATATATAGATCATTCATCTTGGTATCCCTCAAAATGCCTACCAGAATGCCTTTTGCTCATGAACTCACCTCGTTAAATCAAATTTTAAAAATTTCCTTGTAGATATTAAATTTTGACCATTTCTATATTTTTGTTACTAAAAGTAATTTTTCACTTCCTCACTAAATTGAAATGTTGGCCAGGCCCAAAGAATTTCAATCTAGACTGACTTTTACATTGAAACGTTTCAACATTAATAACATCTCTCTCTCTCTTTAAAAAAAATAAAATAAAAAACTCTATAAATTGCTTTCTATAGGTCATTTTTCTATGCATCGATTTCTTCCTTGGATTATTTTGAAGTTAATATTACAGGTGCCCTGAATTCTGTTGGAATCTAATCATCTGGCATTCGGAAGATATGTCAGGATGTGGCCCGGGGAGGCCAGCTTAAACCATCACCTTCAACTAGATAGGCAGTACCTTGTGAATTGAGTCAGCATGGTCAAACACAGTTTCCTTCTGGCCAAACTTTATGTTTTAAATGTGTAAATAATTCTTTATTGCAAGGTTGTTATAACAATAGTATCCCCAGACCCACATGAATTCTGTTGATTCCTGCAGATTTTGACCTAGAATAAGGTGAAATGACTCACGAGTGCTCCTGTATCTTAATTAGAGTAGTTTTCTGTTCTAGTTTATCATCAAGAGTTGCTGCATCTATATATTGGTACGTCTGTGTGTCTATGTGTGTGTGTTTGTATATATATTCATGAAATGCCTGGAATCTGATTAATTCCCTAAATAGATTGAGCACATGCACAATGAGAGCTTTCAGACTCTTGAATTTTTAGTCAAGGACATGGTTCTCTTTTTAATGCATATTTGAGACTGACAGACAGAATTACTAAGGATCACCAGTCATGGGGAAAAAGGAGAAGCAAGTGAAATAGTAGACTGAAATGGTATTTAAGAGCCGGTTTCTCTGCATGGGTTTGCGCTACAGCAAGGGTCCTAGGGGCTGTGAGGAAATAGGTGGCCTCCAGGCTGCGAGTTAATGCGGCACCACTGCTGTTTGCATAGCTGCACAGTCCTGGGAGAGACCTGGGAGCGCTCACTTGAATTCCAATGAATATTTACAATTACACCGCTCCAGAGCCAAACACAATCACAGTGCTCCAGTCTACAGGTTTTCTGCATCAAAAGAAAATGAGAGGAGAACAGCAAGAACGGAGTTGCCTTTGGAGAGACTTATAAACATAGATTTAGTTTCCGCTCGTGGCAGAACTAAAGTACTTTATTTCTGATAGGAGCAATTTATTCTTCGGACACCTTCCTTGGTAGTAGAAGGCACCTGGCTGGGTTTTAAAGTGAGGAAGTTTTCAGTAGGTGATTTTTAATTCCAAGCCAGAGAAAGGCATGGAAGGAATTGTATAGCATAATTTTTATTTTGTTTTCTAAAAGAAGACCCTAGAGAGGAGTTAGAAAATCCATGAGCCAGTTACAAGCTCCCTCTTCTTCCACTGTTTTTTTTTTTTTATCCTGTTCTCATGGATTGCCCTGGAGAAAGCTGCCACTATTTTGTATCCCCATTTTAAAGCCTTTGGGTAATCAATTGCCAGTAAAGCATGTGGCCCCCTCACTCATTTTTTCTCGTGAGCTGTTGCTCCACACCAAAGATCTGGAGAGAACTGGATACAAAAAATAGTCTGAGCTACTTGGATCCAGTGAGGTAGTTTTTAACTTTCAAAGGTGCCAGAGTGGATGAAATTGAATGTTTTAAAAGTATTCCATCAGAACCTGGTTTTGTGGTTTGGCTGACTAATCTCTTGGACTATTAAGATTTATATTGGATTACTGTTTGCTAGTAGCTTGGGTTGCTGCACTAAGCAGAAAGTCCTCTCCACTACCAGCAATACTTTTACCCACTTATTAGTCCATTTTCTCTTCATCAAGTTCCTACTATCTCCCAGTCACTTACCTGCTTGGTACCTCTCCTACCACAAATTCACACATCCTTTCACATATCTATCCATCAACTTGCTCATATGTATCCAAGCATGGAGCAAGGAGAGGAAATAGCCCTGTGCCTGTATTTGTGTGACTGACCATTAGAAATCTGAAAAAGCACGTCATTCTCAGACTATAGTTTCTCAGATTCTCAGTGGAAATGCCAAACCACTGGGGAAAAGGAAAAGCTTTAGGTCCATATAATTAATCTCCACCAGCCTTCCCTTATTCTTGGTTGCAGATGACTCACGTTTTGTCAGTCATACAGATGTTCTGTGCAAACCCAGCTTCAGGGCACTGCTTCTTCCAACTAGATGGCTGCCTCTACACTCTTCTTTCAAGGAAATTCTATAGCCTCTGTCATTAAGTTATTTACTAAATTCCTACTGTATACATAGCAGAATATGGCCTATAGATAGATATACAATACATGTGTAAAAACTTTTTGTAAAGACCCATGGATGTAGTGTTGCTAAGGATAGGACAAAGAATCATCTTAAACTAATATGGTTGATTGAGTTTTTACTCCTTTGGTCAATGGAGTGTTCATTTCAGCTTAGTGACCCCAGGAGCCTATTAGTTTGTTTTTACTATGCAGCTATGGCTCAAAACATTTGTGCCTCCTCTTCTGGAAGTGCCCATTACAAGTTTAAAGTAGGCAAAGAACTTGAATAGACATTTCCCAAGAAGATATACAAATGGCCAATGAGCATATGAAAAGGTGCTCAACTTTATTAGCCTTTAGGGAAATGAAATAAAAGGCACAATGAGATATCACTTCATGCCCACTAGGATGACCAAAGTTTTTCAAAAAGTGGAACATTGTAAGTATTGGAAAAGATATGGAGAAACGTGAAACCCTAATAAATCACTGCTGAGATTATAAAATAGTGTAGATACTATGGAAAACCATTTGGTAGTTTCTCTAAAAGTTAAGCATAGAATAACCATATGGCTCAGCAATTCTACTCCTAGGTATATGCGCAATAGAATTTAAAATAGGTGTTCGAACAACAACAAAAAAAAACAGGTATAAAAATGTTTATATTAATACTATTCACAAAAGCCATAAAGTCAAAACAACCCAAACGTCTGTGTTTAATAATAACTAAATGTGGTCTATCCTCACAATATAATGTTATTCACCCATAGAAAGAAATAGTATAGCATAGATGAACCTTTAAAACATTATGTTAAGAAGCCAGTCACAAAGACCTTATCTTCTATGATTCCAGTTATGTGAAGTGTCCAGAATAGCCAAATCTGTAGAAACAGAAAGTATACTAATGGCTGCTTGGGCCTATGGAGAATGGGAGGGAAGTAGAAAGGTATTGCTAAAGTGTACAGAGTTTCTCTTTGTGGTAATGAAAGTATTTCTAAGTTACCTGTGATGATGACTGCATATAACTGTGCATTTACTAAAAATCATTGAATTTTACACTTTAAATGAGTAAATTTTATGGCATGTGAATCATTTTCCAATAAATCTGTTTCATAAAAACTTTATAAGCCATCCTTAAAAATGTATTAACTCATTACTTTATGGTCCTACCAAAGTTTGACTTACTATGAAAGTCTGCTTCCAACTGACTTTTGGCTGTTTTTAGAAATCCAATCAACTGTCAAGTGGTGGCATTTGCTGATGATGATAATATTCAAAATAATGACTAGAGGTCATGAGAAAATTGCCCAGAGAAGGTTTCCCAAGTTTTCTCAAGTTTTTTATGTTTATCTGTGGATCAAATGTATTATCTGTTTAAATGACTTCAGAAGGGGCAATTCTCATTTAGAGCTATAAATTATAGTGTGTGTGTGTGTGTGTGTGTGTGTGTATAAATCACACTTTACATAATCTACATATGTATTGGTGTGTATATATAATTTGGAAAAAGGTAAATATATACTATGTATGTGTGTGTGTCTTTTGATCTTTGATTTGTAACAAGTAGAAGGAAATAGACTATTAATCTAAGTGAAATAAGTCGGTTGGAGAAAGACATTAACATATGATTTCACTCATACGTGTAATCTAATGAGCAAAATAAACAGACAAAAAGAAGGAAATGGAAGTGATATTTTCTACTTATTCTTTCAACAGACATTTATTGGGCTTCTAATATATGGTACAAAAATCATAAGACATTTTTTTCAGGAAAATCCCTTTTCTCGTTAAATGGGGATGATCCAGATTTTTTTTAATTCCCAAATTAAGACCAAAGAGTAGGTGCCCTGGCCAATGTGGCTGAGTTGGTTGGGCATCATCCTGCAAACCAATAGGTAGCAGGTTCAATTCTTGTTCAGGGCACATGCCTGGGTTTCAGTTTGGTCCCCATTCAGAGGGAAGACAGAAGGCAACCAGTTCATGTTTCTCTCTCACACCAGTGTTGCTCTCCCTCTCCTTCTTCTTCCCCTTCCCTCTGTCTAAAATCAAATATGAAAGTCAAATATCAAAAATAAAAACAATTTTTAAAAAAAGACTAGAGGGTGGAGACCAAATAATGCATTAGTACTGAAAAGCAAATTTTATATGATAGTCAACAGAGACTAGTGTTCCTCTGGAAAGTTCTTTGACAAATCATTTTTAAAGCTCCAAAGAGTACCTTTGACTAGGAAAATGTCTAAAGGTAATACAACTAATTGTCTTGGCAATAACTTAGGTACAGTTGCTATTGACCTACAAAGAAGAATCCATCTTCACTTCTTCCCATAGTCTCAGGCCTTTCAACACTAAATATTCCAACTTGTGTTAAAATAGTGTCTCTTAGCCCTATTAACTCATGACAACCTCATAGTAATACAGCAGGAGAGGCTATTATAGGTATTGGTGGCTTCTTTGAAATTCCATGATCTATGGGTAAAAGAAATCACTTGTATATTTCTATAGAATTATTTTAGGTTTTTGTCATTTTTCTTTCTGCTGAAAATGTATTAAGTCATAGTAACTAGATAACTAATTGCCTCCCCACTGATATTCAACTTCTATAGCAACTGAGTTTAGAGTGAAAACTTAGCCAGAAAATGATTTCTATGGACTCAAGTGAAACTTTAATGATGCCACCACATAAGGGGAAAACTGCCACCATCATATAAAAAAAGTTAATGCAGAGCAGATTGATATCTAAGAAAGGCCCTTTAAATCCTATTTTCAATGGTGTTTTCAAAAGTTTGCAAACCAACCATTTTATCTACTATTGTTTGAATATTCAGTTGTTCCCCAGAAGCATTTTTCCCTAACCTTGAAATAGACAATAAAAATGGGAAATAATGAGATTTGCCTGTATATATTACTCCTCACTCATGGCTGATACATACAAGATTTAGTTCCTTGATCAACTTGAATCCCCAATCTTCCAAAACCATTCATTTGTGTTGGTGATAGTGTGGCTTATTTTTATTTTGGAAAAAAAAAAAATTATTTATTTACAAAGTTAAAGTCTTCCTGGATTCCTACCTCTGGGTAACTATTGGGCAGTTCCATCACCTTTTTATATTTGTCTGTACATTTATAAAATAGATATAAAATACACAAAATGATTACCAGAGCAATAAAGAAACAAAGATTTATTGCAAACATACCACATGCCAGACTTTGCACTTATGATTTTATTTTAACCCTCAAAGTAACTGTACAGTCAGTGAAATTCCCATATTTATAATCATTCAACCTGCAACCTTTGACAAATAGTGGGACAAGGATCCAAACAAAAGTAGAAAGCCAAAATCCTTATAATGTCCTGCATTCACAACCCTCCTCACCTCTTAACATCTTAAATCTCATTTTTTATTATCTCTCCCCCTCATGCTCTTCCAACCCTGTTGGCTGGCTCTCACCTCAGGGCCTTTGCACTAGCTGTTCTTTTTGCCTGGAACCCCCATATCAAAATGATTCATTTCCTAAACTTCTCACATCTTGACTCAAATGTTACTTTCTATGTAGGGCTTCTCTTGATCACAACCCACTCCCCATCCTTCTTACCCTGCTGTTTTCTTTTCCCATAGCATTTGGCACTCTCTAATGTTAACTTTATTGTGTGTTTCCCCAATGCTAGGCTGTATACTTCACTAAGACATAGATTTTTGTCTGTTTCCTCAGCAATCAGGAAGAGCTCTGCCTAGCACACAGTTGGGTCTCATTAAGTAGTTGTTGATGAATGAATGAAAGACTGATGATCCTAAAGCCTGCGCTTTTTCCTCAATGGCCCCAGAAATGAGCATCCTGAAATATTTTTAAGTCTTATTAATCTAAATCTCTCCTTCTGCTCCTCATTTTCTCCCATTTCACCCAATAGTGAGGAGCAAATCCTTCCAGAAACTGCCTGGCTTATTTCTATGTGATTGGTAGTAGGATGGGCAGAATATTATTTGCCGTATGTCCTGGCATTTCTGTTGCATGTAGGGCTGTGGGAAGATGACCTGGAATTGTGTGTGTGTGTGTGTGTGTGTGTGTGTGTGTGTGTGTAAGGGGCTACATCTGCCATCCTTTTAATTTTCCAGGAAGAAGAGTGTTAGCTCTCTCTCTCTGATTGCCACCCAACAAGCTTACTGAGTGAGCCATGGTGTGGGGCACACATGGAAACTGGAGACCCAGGGAAAGAAAAGAAGTGTTTCCGCCCTCTGCCCACCTGTAGTCACCTAGGCCCAAAGAAGAGGTCCATACTCTAGCATTTGCACTCTTGAGGGATGAAAAATAAATCTGAGCTTGGATTACATTTTTAGATGGTTAAAAATTCAGAATTTTATAATGAACAATCACAAGGTGTAATGGATTGTGTGCTTTGCTCTCACAGTTGGGTATTTGTTGAAATTCAACGTGAAACTAATTCACCTTTAAAACCATCTCAACTTTCTAAAAACCCATAAGCCTGTTGAAAGGAACACAGTGATAGAAAACAGGTTCTTATTTCACTGGTGTAGTTCTTTGCAGGTCTGAAATGGACTTGCTTTTTCACTTTAATTTTGTTTTTTTAATGGCCCTGGCTGGTGTGGCTTAGTGGATTGGCACCAGCCTGTGAACCCAAAGGTTACTGGTTCCATTCCTCAGTCAAGGTACATAACCAGGCTACCAGCCTAGCCTCCAGCCAGGTCCTTAGCTAGAGGCAGGTGAAAGGCAGCCATACATTGATGCTTCTCTCCCTTTCTTCCTCCCTCCCTGCCCTTGTCTCTAAAAACAATGAATAAAATCTTTAAAAAAAAAAAAAAAAAAACAAAGGCTGACTCAGTATATCATAAGGGAAATTAGATGAATACAAAACCTTGTAACCAGTTAAATAAATGAATGAATGATTAAATAAATAAATAAAGTGCAACTATCTAGCTCCCTCAAGCCTCTTTTAAATGTATTTGAGTACACACATGTGTTTGTGTGTACACATATATACTGGAAGGAAACTTAGTAAGTTGTTATTTCAAAATTGTAAGGTTCATGGTAATTTTTATTTTCTTTATATGTCTCTGTAGTTTTCTAATTTTCTACAGTAAATATATTTTTATAGCATCAAGAACAATTCATTTTGTCTGTAATGTTTGGAAATTTTGCATCTTTTTCTTTGAAGAACTTTAAATGGTATTCCCTGTATCCATTATGTTGCTTTGAATCTATTTGTTTTTTCTAAAGCCCTGCCCTGATATCAAAAGCAATAAAATTGTTTCACTAATTAAAAGGCACTTTAAAATTTGTCTATACCAAAACAATCTATTTTTAAAACCACAAAATTGTTTATTCAATTTTTTTACCTACACCCAAAATATTTTTTTAAAGTCTGAAGAATGGATCCATTAGCAAATACTCTTTGCCTCCATCTCTCACCTCCCCACACATTCATTGACTTCATTTTTTTTTTAATTTTCTGAAGGTCTGGAGATGACATCTAAACTGCTTGTCTCTTCAGCTTACAGATGGAGAAAACAAAGACCCAACTTGGAGAAGCACCTACTTTTCAAAATGAAGACACCCACTTTCAAGCCCAGGTTTTCAGAGAGGTAAACCGCATACCTAATCCTTCCTAGTAGATTCCAGAAAGAACACGGATGAGCCTTCTCTTGATCTTTTTTTTCTTATACAACTTAATACTTTGATCACTTCTAATCAAAAAGCAGTATTTAAAGAAACAGCCAAGGTCACTTTTCTTACAATACAGCTTAGTTAGCGAGGTGCTACCTTGAGAAGCTATTTAAAGGGATCGTACTTCAAAAGGTAGGTGACCTACATTCTCCTTCCAGCTCTGCACTATGGTGAGTCCTTCCCCAGCATAGCACTCCCATGTGTCTCCCACATGGAAGAGATACAGTAGTGTCCAGGGGAGCATGAGAATCTAGGCCACTGTGATTAAAACTAATTCAAACATTATTTTAATGTCTGTGTTTAGTTGACTAAAAATTCTCAACTTCAGAGAACACCTAAGGGCTGACAGTTCCACCCTGGAGTGAATCAGAAGTTGACTTATAAAGAACACTTTCAAGTGATTACACCTACCCTGGCTCCATCTGGTTGGGATATGATAAAATGGAGTTCTGTGTCTGCTTTCAAAGTATTTGTCATGATTTGAATCCTGAGCAACGTTATAAAAAACACGCATGTCTGAAAGAAGAAACCATACCTAGTACTACCTAATTTCTCTTGCTACTCTCATAAGGAATAGTGTAAGAACATTTTTTGGCAGATGTTCAATAATTCAGTCGCATTATCTGGTGATGTTCACGTTCCAGATCCATTTCATTGCTTTGCCACAATGATGTATTTTAACTTGTAAATTTAAATGATATCTGCTAGTAATATTCTTAGGATAATTGTGCCCTCAGCTTAAGTTCTCTGGAACCTACAGGGACTCCAGTGGAAAGTTTTAAAAATCCAGCACATTTTCTGGTTGTAGAAATCCTGTCAATATTAACTAACCATTGTTCCAAACACCTTTGAAACAAAATGGAATCGACAAACATCTTTGGTACATGATCTTCCTGGGGTGTTTTTGTGCCTTTCTCCCATTATTTTAGAAAATAATATTATCGCTATAATTTTAGAACACTTCCAGAAGCAGCCTTGGAATTAAGTTCTGACTCATTTATAAAGCCATATGTTACAAATCATAGCTCTCTGTTCATTACACGGTGGACCACGAGAGATGTTAAGTTGGGAATTTTTTTTTAATCCTCACCCGAGGATATGTTTTTACTGATTTTTTAGAGAGGCAGGGAGGGAGGGAGAGAGAAAGAAACATTGATGTGAGAGAGGAACATTTATCGATTCCATCCCTTATACTCCCCGACTAGGGATCAAATTTGCAACCTGGTGAGGTGCCCTGACCAGGAATCAAACCTGCAACATTTTGATGTATGGGACAACACTCCAACTGACTGAGCTGGCCATCCAGAGTTAAGTTGGGAAATACTTATCTGAGTGTGTGTGCCAGCAAAGAGAGGCATGGAAACCAAGTTTCTGACTAATATTTATATTTCTGATGGATCATTGCATTAGCAAGTGTTTTTATTATGTGTTCCCTGAACAAAGCCATAGTCATTGCCCTTTAAATTATAAAATTAGATAGGATAAAAAATAAAAAGAGGTATATACTAAATCTAATACATAAAGAGTGGAGAAAGTAAACAGAAGATGACATAGAGAAATAGCTGGGGGAAGGAAACAGAACGAAGCTCCTTGGAGCTTAAGATTATATGACTATGTGCAAAGACCTAGATGAAGTCACTTAATAATGAAGTCAAAAATGCTGAATAATTTAACATACACTTGGATCTTGAATTGTGATTGCCCCAAACTAATATTTCACAAGCACCGAAGAAGTCCTATTTCTCCCTCCAGATAATGCCCAAGTATGAATGGGCCCAATTTGGTGGAAATTATCTAATTGGCTACAGTTACTGTAACGCGAACATGACATGTTAGACTGTTCTGGAGTCACAAGGATAAGGTGGAAGCTTGAACAGCAGACTTGCTCTTTGTGATAATTGTAGCTGAAGCTTGTGTTATCACCCAAGCTTATTATTTTGCAAGTTGTACACTCAGCTTTTTGTAAAAATTGTACTGTAAGGAAAAATCCCCAAGGAGGCTTCTTTTCTCTCCTGATTCTTCTAACCCTCCCAGATGGGGATAACCAAACAAAATGCTGTGTGACTGTGTTTAAGCACATTTCACTACATACCACCCAATAAACAGCTCCTTAAGTCTGTGTTCTTTAGGTTTTGTGCTCATTCCACTAGCCAAATCACTGCTGTTGAGTGACATTAGTTAAGGGCCTTCTTTCCGCCTTGGGGAAATTGTGGCCCTACCTCTTCATCAGGCAGGCAAATGAGGATTAAGAAGTCTGCTTCCTGCCAGCATTGTCACTTCTGTACCTGAGCAGCCTGGCTATGAAAACCCTAAGCTCATTCCCGCACAGTAGAAGGGCGTCAAATTTCTCTTGTTCATAATTCTTTGTATTTCTATCATGCTTCATCATTTCAAGAGGGCATATCTTTGCTCCCTCTCTCTCTTCCATATTCATTGAGTAAATAAGATGATCCAGGCCCTATGCTGGGCACTGAAGACACAAAAATAAAAGAAATATAGTCTCTGCCCTCCAAGAGTTCCCTGGTTTAAAAAAGAGAGAAAGAGGAATAAATAATTATAATCCTGTGTGTGATGAGTGCCCTAACCATGTGTACTTCAGAAAATGCCTAAAAAGCAGGAAACTTCCCAGAGAAAGTAATTTTGGAACTGGATCTTGAAAGATGAACAGTGGTTACAACTGGAGAAGGGGGTTGATGAGAAGGGGTTGAGGAAGTGGTTACCTTAGGCAGGAGGGATGGCAGGTATGAGGACATCAGGGTATAAAATAAGTGGCTGAAATGGCAGGTGAGACCAAATTAGAAAGGACCATGTATGCCTTTGTAAGAGATTAGAAAAAATATATATTAGTCTCTTTCCCAGTTCCTGCCACAGGGTTCCTGAATCCCTTAGAATTTCCTGGGTGATAGGAATGCTTTTTGTTCTAATGAGGCAAGAATTGGTGGGCTTGGACAACTTCAGGACGAAAGCTGATCACCAGAAAGAATAAGCTGTGATTAGAAGCTTGGAAGTTTCAGCCCCATCCCCTTCCCCACGGGAGAGGAGAGGGGCTGGAGATTGAGTCAGTGATCAGTGATGAAGCCTCCATGAAATCCCAAAGTATTCATTTTAGATTGCTTCTGGGTTGGCACACGCTTCTATGTGCCAGGAGGTTGGCACACTCCAACTCCACGGGAACAGAAGCTCCTCCTATGTTCAGGACCTTTCCAGGCCTCGACCTATGTATCTTTTCATGTGGCTATATACCTGTATTCTTTATCATATCCTTTACTATTAAAACCAGTAAATGTGTTTCCCTGATGGAACCCAAGAAAGAGGTCATTAGAACCTTCCATCTGTTGCCAAGTCAAGCAGAAGTTGTGAGTACCAGGGGACCCACTACTTGTGACTGGTGTCTGAAGTGGGGAACAGTCTTATGGGAATAAGCCCTTAACCTGTGGGGTCTTTGCTAATTCTGGTTACTGTCAGAATTGAATTAAATTGTAAGGCACCAGCTAGTGTTGGAGAATTGTTTGATATGGCGTCAAAAATGTTGAGAAGTATTGTGAGTGTGAGTAAAGGAAAACACAGGAGAGTTTTCCTAGACACCCTCGTCCAGGAGTCTGGACGAGCCATCCAACTTCTTTGAGCTTAGGATACATTTAGCCTACTTGAAAATTCTTCATATAGCAATAATTTGATCATGCTATTACCCTTTCAGCAACATTTCATTACCATATACCACTAACATATCCACTCAGGCACTGGGTGATATTTGCTAAGGAAAGCCAGCATGGCAAACTGTAGTCTCTTCTCTCAACCAATGAGCATCAGTGTCTCACTCGGCCACCAGTCTTATTCAATGAGCTATGTACGGCACTATCTGTAATTGAATATCTTGCAATGCTAGTTTTTGTTCTGCCATCATCTCTCCTTTTGCAGTTTGTCTTTGTTCTTGGAAGCAGTTTTGATCCATATGGCTAACAAAAGGTATGCAAAGAGCTCAAAGAAAGAGTATCTTGCTGGGAGTTCAAATACAAGTGTAATGGCAGCTAGAGTGAGGTTTAAGGAAATGGTGGAAGCAAGAGCAAAAGCAACCATCAGCAGACTGTTAGAGAATGGTTGCAGTTCTGATTTGGGGAAGGGCACCATATGAGGCAGGGCTTCCCGGGAGGACTGAACCATGCCTGTGAAAATCTGGCTAGAGGGTCCTTGGGTCCACCAGGAACCAAAAAAGAAACAGAGTGGACATAGTCAGCCACTACCGTAACACGGGGAACCCGACGCTGTGGGGCCTATACTTTCAGGATGTGCAGCTACTAATTCAGGTAGTGTACCCCTTGAAATGAATGGACTCTCTGTATAAAAGGGGAATTCACGGATGATTAGTGCATACCTCTGGAGCCAGGCTGCCTGGGTTTGAAATCCAGCTCTACCATTTACCAGCTGTATCACCTTGGATATTGAACCTCACTGCACTTCAGTTCCCTTTCTATAAAATGGAAATAGCAATACTACCTACCAAATGAGGTTGTTGTGACAATAGAATAGTACTTGTAAAGAGCTTAGAATAGTGGCTGGCACCTACTAGATCACTGAAGCTTATTATTATTATTATTATTACCATGCTTACTGCTATTTAGTTTTCTGGCTATAAAATTAGGAAAATAGACTTAAGAATCCCTAAAGTCCCTCCTAGTTCTAGTTCCAACATTACCTGAATCCCCAGTTCCAACGTTACCTGAATCGCTAATTCCTTTTCTCCTAGGAGAAAATTGTAACTCAGAAGGTTTGACTGCGCCTGCCAGGATTTCATGGGGCGTAAGGAGTAAGATGCAAAACAGGAATAGGAGCTCAGTTCTGTGAGTCCCTAATGCCATACTCTTCGTGCCCTTTGTCATACCAAAAACTGACCAAAGCAGCACACAGCTGGGCCTTTCACTCCTACACGTTGGCTATCCACAGAACTCAGGCTACTCGTTTTGTTTTGTTTTGTTTTAATCCCTTCCCATTACTCTGCAGATCAAGAAGGGAAGGGGCAAGCCTGGGGAGTGAAAGGGGATTTGTTGCATTTAAGGAAATAAAACTTAGCATAGCATTAAATAACCTAAAAAATATTCCTCCCAGCATTTATAGCTCCAGCACCTGCTGCTGGTCCCTGTGCCATTAGATTGGTCATCTTTGCAGGGCAAGTGGCCTGCTTTCCGTCCACTACATCAATTTGCAAAAAAGCCAGATCTTTGGCTTTTCTACCCTGTAATCCTAAAAAATACTTTTTTTTTCCCCTTTCTGGTACAATTTTGGCAAGGGTTCAGTAAAGACAGAGAGGGGCAGGAAGAAGAAAAAGGGGAGAGGTGAAATGGGGCATATTCCCAGCAAACTGACCTATCCTCTAGGGTCAATTTTGATCATTTTGTTTCTGTATTCTTTTCTGTACTTTTGAAAACATGTGTAGTAGAGACTCTGGTCTTTGACTCCTAAAAATGAAGCTTTCTTCTTTTGTTTATTCTCTTTCTCTCTCTCTCTCTCTCTCTCTCTCTCTCTCTCTCTCTCTCTCTCTCTCTCTTATTTAAATATGAGGGTAATCATTTCCCTTTTAACAGCTAAAATAGCTATGCAGGTTTTCTCTTTTAATAAGTATTTTGCATTTGACTGAACTGATTTCATCAGAGGAGGTCAGTGTGATCATTTTAATTTGCAAAATTTCTTCCTCTTTTTATTTCTTCCACATTTGGTTCTGAGCACACATTTAATAATTCCTGATAGCTTGTGTTTCAGCATCAGCTGGACATGCAAAATAGGCTCTCAACAGTCTCAGAATTTGATTAGGACAAAGGAATCACTAGTCTATAAACACTGAAAATTGGAAATTATCTCTAGAGCTGTTTGTTAACGAAGTTGAAACCTAACCTTTAGGGCTCATCAAAATTCCACCCATGAAAACCTTCATATTGGTCTCTCTTTCATGAATCCATCCCTGTGTTAGGAGTACTGGTGTGTGGAAATTGGTCTGGGCCCTCCCCTTTTGCCCTCCCCTTTAATCTCTTGGTTGGGTTTAGGCAGAGATTTTTATAGCTTATAGATTTCTCTTTCTCCCTACTCAGGTTATGTGTTGTGAATCCAAATAAACATAAATGGTTCTCTGAATGTGTAACTGTTACTGAGGTGCTGTGATCAGGGTATCCTGTAGAATCTGTCTTCCTTCATCAATAAAGGAAGAAGTCATTTAAGGATAATTAAGAGAGGCTAAAAGAGGAATATGTTGTCTGTACCTGACAGTAGAAATAAATATGGACATAGGGGAGAGAAATGACAAACATCCGAGCATAAGGCGCAGTTGGTGGAATGCAATGAGTTGTTTTAATGACTCTATCTGCTTAGTGACAGTCAGTTAAAATACAACCATCCTTATCAAGAGATTCCCTGCACGATGACAGTAGCCACTCTCCTGTCCTGCTGGCAAAGACCTTCCAAATCCTCCCAAAATGCTGCAGTGTTTATGTGCAGAAGAGCATTTGGGTTCACTTGGCATTTTTTGTTAAAAAAGGAAAAAAAAAAAAAAAAAGATGCCATTGATGGTGAATAACCTCGTTAATACTATTGCTAAACAGATGGAAAATAATTGTTTATGGAATTTGTGTTTTAATCTTATTAATGTATTTGGCAGGGCGATCCACCTAAGTACACAATTCAAAGCCTGCCTTTGATCTGGGCCCCTTTGGGGCATTTTCCGTGACTGATAAACTGCTCCTCTGAGTTCATAGGGAAATGATGAAAATGATAAAAAGAAAAAAAAGTAAAAGAAAGGCAGCACCAACCTCCCGTTTGGGTATTTTGTCTCCTTGGAGAATCGGACATGCTGGCCAGGCTCCCAGTCATGCTGGTGACTCAGCACACATCCCACCCAGTTACAACTCGGCGCAGTGCTCAGTGTGAACACCCTCACCTTTCACCTCCCCCTTGCCAGCTCCTGCCTCCCTTCTGCACAAACACACACATGCTCCATGCAAACATTCAGATGCTCTGTCTTTTCAAAGATTCCTACTTACTTTTTACATGGACAAGTTTAAATGCTTATAAAGTATTCATCAAAAATTGCTCTTAGACATATTTTCCTCCCACATCCATCACTGATTTCTTGTTTAGCATTATAATGTCATATGATGGAAATCAGAAGCTTTACTTGCAATGAAAATGAGGGTTCTAATTATGAAATATTTTGCCTTACAAGTGTTCTGCTGTAAATTAGACTGAGTGTAGCCATCGGCAAGACCAAACGCTGATACCTTGCCAATTTTCCTCTTACTATACATAACCCAAAGGACAGATCTGGTGTAGAAAATGTGATAGCCACTGAAAGAAAGGGTTCTGTAGATTTCCTTTTCAGAAACACAATCCCCATCTTCCCTCCTCTTGAAATGGTTGATCAGACATTTCCCTCCATTCTTAGAATAAAATAATCAGAAGATGATTTAAATTCTTGGATAGATTTTGTTTTTGTTTGTTCGATGGATTTTTTTTTTTTTATTCCCATTCTTTCTCCTCTGCAGAACACAACTAGTAAATGATCGGATCTTTGACAGAACAAAGGTATTTTTGATGGGCTCTGTAATCTAGTGCGCTAATGCGCCCAGTCCCCTCATTGTCTTGCTGTCTGATCCCATCCCTTCTGCCAGACAGTCACTGCGGGATGAGTCACTTTTAATGTCTGATAATCAAGGTGAATTTTCAAAAAGCTGCCATTTTGGAATTATGCACTATATCACAGTGTCAGGGACGAGAGGAGGAGGAAGGATGAAGGAAAGGCTAAGATAGACACCTACTGCACATTTGCAGAACTGCAGGACACAGCTATCACCATGCCAGATGAGATGTGTCTGCAGGGTCTGAATCGATCAAGGCATCCATAATGAGAAAGAGACTATGTTAATTATAAATATAAAATAACTTCTATGATAATGAAGATTATATGCACAGGAGAAAACGTCTTAGTTAAAACAGACTGGAGGGATGAAATTAAGCATCAGCCATTTGGGGGTATGACTCTGTACCTACTGAATATGATGGGGTCCATTAAATAACCTAATACAAACTTACATGGGGAAAGAATAGAAGTGAATTGTGGCTGTCTCAGTGGATGCTGTATTGTCTGCCATCCTTATTTAAAGAAACATCAGCTAAGGGAGTTTAGCAGATGAATACAGCTCGAGAGACTGGATATTTCTAGAATCATTTAAGGGATTAAAACCTTGTTCCCATCATGAAATAACAAGGGAGATATTGGAAACCCCAGGTAAACAAAAGTCAATCAAATATTTGTGCAAGCCTTTGACTATTCAAATATACATTGGGCAATGTCTTCTCTAAGGTAATTAACTGAACCCACTGTCATGTGTTATGACTCTGGAATTTTTTTTTAATTTTTTGCATTGTGTTAAATAGCAGGGTAGCTGAAGGAAAATGATATAAGAAGAATAGCCTGCTACTTCTGTTTGTTATTCAGAGAAGTGAATGTCTATAAATAGAGCCAGGATGTTTTGACTAGGGAAATGCTGTCCTCATTACAGCTGGGAGATGCTGGGGCGATTTAAAGCTGAAGCTTCAAAGCCTTACCCTGCTTTATAAAAGCACCAGGGTTTTCATGGCTGTTTCAGTAGCTGGTCAGAATCTGCAGGTACTTTATCTGTCCTGGGGGAGGGAGGTAATGGCATTTCTGAGAATGCTATTCTGTAACTATGATGAATGCTTACATATTTTCTCAACCAGAGGTATTTAAATACCTGCATACCTTCTTTAACACAAGTTATGTTTACAGATTATTATACCTTTTTATTGTCTACCAAGGCTAATTATAATTAGTTCATCCTCTCCTCGCCCTCCACCCCTACCTTTGCTACTGTCACACACACACACACACACACACACAGTATACTTAATTATTGCAAAATAAGAAAATATGTAGCTACTGTGCTGCCGTTCTCCTGCATAAAAAAAAGAAGATTAGACGTATAGAGAATATTTGAGATGAAAGTGAGCCCTTACAGATCTTTGGGCAAAACCCCAGTTGTACTGAAGTTCAGAAGTGACTTGTCCTGGGACACTCAGTCAGAGGACAGCAGACTCCAGGCCGCGTACAGGCGTCTAGTGTGCAGGCTGGTGTGCTTTCTATACAGTGTGCTGTATTCCCTTTAAAAGAATAAGGTCTCTGCAGCCTGGCTAAACAGTGATTAATGCACAGATGTCACAATGGAAAAAAGAAAAACCTGAGGCAGAGATAAGAATCATATATATTTTCAACCGTAATACAAAGGAATAAAATGGAAAATGGTATGAAATGAAGGAAAGCAAAATGTTAATAGAGCATCTATCTAATAAAACGATCTGCCTAGTCAGGAATTCTATTAGAGGGCAGAATTGTCCTTTTTTGAAAAAAAGTAGTAGAGACATTTGAGACTAGCCAAGAAAGCGAATGCTGCTTATAGAAATTGCAGTGCTTTATTTCTTTCTATATTTTCACCTGAAATATTATAATAATTTAGTCATAGTCAGGCATGAATTCTTGTGGTAATCATTGAGATCTGGACTAGGCTCTATAAATTAGTGACACAGAAAAACCTAGGACTGAGCCAGTATTTAGAGAATTCAGATCCTTTAAAAGTGCAGCCTGCCTTGCTCTCTGAGGACAGGTCTACCTGATATGACCTGATAGGTATTTTTGCATCTGTGAGCTCCTTTCGCTCTGTTCTGTCTCTTGTTGGACTAATCTCTGCCTGAAACACTCTGCATGCTTTCAGTAAAATACCCACTTGGTGCTTTGAGGACTTTAAGGCCCTGAATATCAACACCCCTGCCCCTTCAAGTACATCCCCTGTGTTAGCGTGAACCTACTGAATTTTCTTCACAAACACATGGTGACAACAGGAATATCCTTGGAGACACTAAGTGAGAATTATGATGAACCTGATGTTATTGTAAACCAGAACATAACCTCCCAGCTCTAACTTTCCTTCTAAAAATACTTCATGAAAGGCTTGCACTAAGAGTTAAAAAGGAGGAAAAAAATCCATATACACTGAGAATGTGTTTTAGCATGATGGAGAATTTTTGGTAGGTACAGGAAGGGATAAAAAATTATGTATGGTGTATGAAATCTTAACAAATAAGATGGAGGTTGGAGATGTGGTCCAAAGACAATGACCATGATGAAAGGGTTTGTTTGTTTTTTTAAAGACTTTATTTATTATTTTTAGAGAGAGGGGAAGGGAGAGAGGCAGAGAGGAAGAGAAACATCAATGTATGGTTGCCTTTCACCTGCCTGTAGCCACAGACCTGGCTGGAGACCTGGCTTACAACCTGGTTATGTGCCCTGACTGGGAATCAAACCAGTGACCTTTGGGTTCGGAGGCCAGTGCCTTATCCACTGTGCCACCAGCCAGGGCTTGAAAGGGTTAAAAAAATAAACAAATTGTGATTTTTTTCAATTATCAAAACAGGTGGGTTTTCCTATTCTCTCTGATCCTACTTTTTGCTTGTGGGAAAGGAAAAATTAAAGAACATAGATTTGGGTGGTGGGATAAACACAGAAACATGTTACCTGTTTTTGCTCTGGAGAGCTATCGGAAAAGTCCAGGGGACTCCTATTTCAGTAATACTGTTAGGAGTAGAGTTTCTCAACCTCAGCACTATTACCATTTTAGACTGAATAATTCTTTGCTGGGGGGAGAATTCAGGAAGGGAGCTGTCCTGTGCATTTTAGGATGTGTAGCACCACTTCTGCCCTCTGTTCCCGAGATACTAGTGAGACCCCACCAAGTTGTGACAACTAAAATATCTTTAGACATTGCCAAATGTGCCCTGGGAACAAAATCACGCCTGGTTGAAAACTACTGGACCAGAAGGAATAGTTCTCATTGTGGAAAATAGGCTTAGTTTTAGAGACAATCAGTATTTATACAATAAGGTCCCCACTTCTAACAGTATATTTAAAACATAGAGGTATTTCATGGTCCCTGATGTTGCCCATGGATTGACTAATGACTGGTTCTGTAATCTAGCCTAGAGAGAGACATGTCTCAAAAGGAAATGAGCAATTGGTTATTGACGTTGAGTTGACCAGGCCCAAACAGATACAATGCCAACTATGTTTATGAAATATAGTTTGAAATATTTTGAAATAAGTTAAAGGCATATATATATATATATATATATATATATATATATATGCATCCCATGGTCATGGAATTGGAAGATTTAATATTGTAAAGATTTCAACACTGCCCATAGAGCCACCAGCTGTGTTTTTTTGTTTGGTTTTTAATGCCTGTTTGAAACAAAAATGATCTTACAGCCCCCAGTCTTCCATAGAAAGCAGGCAGAACCACATGGATAGAATATTTTTTCAATGTCCTTTTCAGATGTGGCCAAGGAAGATAATGGGGTGGGGGGACCTCCCAGAGCCTCCCGGAGAACAGTGAACTGAGAAGCTCCCCTAGGGAGCAGAACAAGAGCCCAATCAAAGAACAGTCCCTACCCTGGGGGGCCTTGACCATGTAATCCCATAGAGATTGCAGAATTACTGTGAATCAGTGACTGCTGTATAATTTCCATTTTTTTTCCTTTCTAAATGGGAGATGGTAGTTACCCTGTTCCTCTTCCACCACTGTATGTTGGGCACACGGGGCAAGTAACTTGGCTTGTTATTTCGTAAGTGTCTGGGTCAAGCGGAGCCATCGGAGGTTCGGAGCTTTAAGTTTGAAATGTGATTAGATGACACTTTAGGGTTTAAGGTGTCTTTCAAGAAGAGGTGAAAATATTGTGCATGTAAAAGGGGGAGCAATATTTGTCCAAAGGAATAGACTGTGGCAGATTTTATTACTCTAGTTCATTATTTGCTGTCTTTTCTTATGATATGATTATACATACCACTCATTTTCATGATTTTCAGCATCTATCTGTATGGGTGACTGTCTCTTTGATGTTACAGTTGGTCATAAGTCTTTCTTTGACCAATGAAATGTGGGTAGAAGTGATAGATACCACTTGCAGGTAGGAGCTTAGTCAAGTGGTGATTCAATCATTACTTCTTTCCCTCTGTCATTTCATCCAACTGAAAGCATTTAATGGGCACCACCAAATTAATTCTGAGACTTCAGCACGAGTGATGGCCATGATTTTGATTAGTTCTTAGATGTGAGGCTTTTTAAAAATCAGCCTATTGCTCAAAACATTTCTCAGTGTTACCTTTTATTGTTGGTTATAAATGAAAAATAGTTGCATTTTTTAATCCCATTTACAAACCTGTAGGTTCTTTCTTGATCATTCTCTTCTATTACCTTGTTAAATGTAGCTGACAGAAACTAAGGCATACTACAAACATTCTGTTTCTTACCCTCTTCACCTAAATCCATAAGCTAATTAAGAACATGATTTTCCTTCCTAGAAAAGCCAGACTTAAGTAATGTAATTTTAAAAATCAAAAACAGAGCAATAACAGAAAAATTATGACAATAAACTAGCACTAAAAAGAAAAGTTCCTCAATCTGAAAAAGGGCATCCACAAAATCACAAAACTAATATCAGGCTTAGTGATAAAGGACTAAATGCTTTCCCCCTAAGATCAGGAACTCAAGAAGAGCTCTACTCTCATCACTTCTATTCAGCATTGTACTGGATGGAGGTTTACCCAGGGCAACTAGGCAAGAAGAGGGAACAAAGGGCATCTTCATTAGAATGGAAAAAGTAAGGCTATCTTTCACTTCAGATAATATCCTTTACATACAAAATCCTAAACAACCACCCATGAAGCAACTATTGCAACTCAGTAAACAAGTTTGACAGTGTTTCAAGGAACAAGATCAATATACAAGCCTCAATCATATTGCTATACACTAGCAATGAAAAATCCAGGAATGAAATGAAGAAAAATTCCATTTATAATAGTATGAAAAAGAATAAAATAATTGGGAACAAACACTTGAATATTTAAGTGAAACTTACTCTTTTCATCATTATATGCCTTTTTGGGGATCCTTTCAGCACTCACTCAAAATGGTTCTACTTGAACATGAGTTTTGCTGAGGGGTTTGGGTTCAGGCACATGGCAGTTAGTAGGTGTATATATAATTTTGGGTGAAGGGTGATCATTCTAACAAAGAATTTTTAACCTACCTCCTCATAAGTGGGAAGTTTATGTGCATACTTGACCTATTGACCTAAAGAGAAATTAGACCTTAGATTTCCCTTTTGCCCCTTCTAGAAATTATTTACCTAATATTTTGGGAGTCACTTTACCTATCTAAACTGCTTTGTAAACTTTTTGTTTTCTTACAATTCCACATGATAGAATTAACCACTCTGTGTTCTATACAACATCTGTTCCTTATACAAATTCCTATTTCTGCATGTCTTCTATCTTTTTATAATTTATATACATGTCTGCCTCTGACACAAGATCATGAAACAAAAGATGGCATTTTATTAACTTTGCATCCCCAGTGCTTAGAACATGTTCAATGCATTTTTGCCATCCTGAATTCCCATTTCTATGGGTATATTTTTCACCTACTTGAAGGTCATCTCCCTGAATGAAGCCTTCTCTCTTCTAAACTCTGCATGTCAGTCCCCTCAAGTTACAGGTTGATATAAAAATGAATACATATACTCTCTGTGTATTTTATCAATTTCCTTATTTCTGAAGTTACTACTCACCATCATTTCACTATAGGCCATAATAAGAAACAGCCCATGAGAGTCACATTAAATGTCTTATAACAGGGTTTCATGGCACAGTAGGAGAAGAGTTTATCTGTGAACAGAATTTGAAAGGTAAGAAATAAAAATCTGTGTCTATCCTTTGTTTTCACTACCCCTGCTTCATCAACATTTCTTTTCCCTTTTAACTTAAAAGTTGCTGGATCTAAGAAGCTGAGATCTTTCCTTCCATCTGCTATTTAAGTATAGACTACACACGCCTTTTCATAGAGAGACAGCTGCCCTTGTATTTAGAATAAGGACAGCAAGAAGCCTGCATGCCGCTCATGCTTGATTGATATTTATTGTTCAGTACAAGCTAAAGAAACCTGCACTATCACTAGTGTTTTTATTACTGTGACTATCAGCCTATCAAATCAGACATCATGATAATTGATTGAGTTATGGGTGGGATGGAGGGACATTCTTAATCGTTGGTTGACTGAAAAATCCATCACCAAACAATACAGTCAACACAATAGCCAGAGTTTATATGTTTCCTGATGAGAGTATTTAATCTACACGATTATTGCCTCTCTAGAGTCTGACATGAAGCCTCTCTAGAGCCTGACATGAAGCTCACTGGTTTGGTAGGTATTTCTTGTGCAGATGGTCTCAACTTGACCTGACCAGAGATAGAAGTTTACCAAATCCCAAACAGCCAAAATATTTCAATCTTTTAAAAAAAATAAAAAGGCATTAATTAACAACAGATTAATGTCTTCCCAAAAGTATACCTTTGTGAAAAAAACTGCAATTTTGGGTCATGATGAATTAACTAGAAAATTTTACAGCATCTTGAAAGTACTTTTATGTCTGAGTAATCTAGTCATAAAAGAAAGACCTGGGATTTTTTTATTCCTTTTTCATTTTATTTTTCTAGTATTTTGTTATGTTTTATCAAAATACTTGTCCATATGGTATGGACTTCTTCTTTTTTTTTTTTTTTAAGAAACTGGTCTTTACCATGGATTGGGAAACACTAATTAAAATACCATGTCTCATCTTAATACTTGCTTGCTATTCTACTTCCTTTATTCCAGTCTCCAGTCTTCATTCTGTTTTATACTCACAGTCACATTATATACTCTTGGATTGTTTTTTCCTCTTTAACCTGCAGGCAGTAGATGTGTTAAAGGCTTGAGGCACTGTTTGCACTCCCTGGTATTTGGGGGCTCATTGTGGTCATGAAGCTAATAAAGTTCTCTTTTAGCCACCTTAACAATGTATTTATCATTTGGGAGATAGAAATGTGTTGTTCCTGCTGGTTATGACTTTGGCTTCTAGAATTGTCGAGGTGGAGAAGTTCATCTTAATCCACTACGCCCTTCAGCATTACTAACCTTTACATCATCCCTGCACAATCCAATAAATGTTGGTTCTCCATGAGTATTATTTCAACTGAACTGATACATTGTTCATTGTTATATTTCATTTGATTCTTGTGCTGAGCAGTCAACCTGTCTCCAGGAGAACTATGTTTTAACTGATTATGTCTTAACCTATGACAAGGTATTTTTTAAAGAACATGATTTGAAGACATTGATATCTGTTGCCATTTACAGCTTCTTTTCATCTAGATTGATTATATGTTCATGGCAGGGATGTGAGTGATGGAATGGAGAACACAAGACCAGAATCAAGGAGACCAGTTAGGAGGTTACTACAGTAATCCAGGCAAGAAATAATGAGAGACCAATCTAGGATGGTGACAGTGATAATGGAGAAAAAAGGATGAGTGTGAGAAATATTTAGGCATAAGAACAACAGTATTTGGTGACCAATTAGACGTGGAGGGTAAGAATGAGGAAAAGTTAAAGATGCCTCTCAAATTTTTGGCTTGGGGTAACTAAGTAGGCTGTGATGAGATAGGAAGATAGGAAGAACAAGTTTGGAGAAATTTGGGAAGATGTGATATGATGGATTCTGCTTTGAGAACCCTGACTTTACCAATGTGACACCCAGGCAGTTAGATATCAGTCTGAAACTCAGGAGAAAAATCTGATTAATAGATTTGGATTGTTTAAGTCATAAATATGTAAGTAATTAAAAGCATAGAGCTGAATGAGAACATGGAGAAATATAATATTTTAAAGTGTCTTAGAGACATTTCAATTTCTTCAACATCCCCTTAAAATTTAAGATTTTAATAATATGGTTTCTTTACCTTTCATGTAATAAAAAAGAATAATCCAGTTATAGCCTGATAGTTTACACATGGGAAATATGGGGTTCTATGAAAAGTGTAGCTGGTTAGAGAAATCAGGTGCAATATTTCTTAAATTTAGAACTGAACTCTTCCAGCGTAATCCAGATTATCCAATGCCCCATCATCCAGTTCTCCTCATTCACAGTCAGTAAAATCATACAGATATGTATATGTATTAGGATTTAATGTGTGTCAGCCCATTTGATTCAATTCAGTCATCACATGACCCCCTAAGAAATATTAAAACCCATTTACATGTGAGAAAATAGACTCAGACAATTACATGAATGGGAAGTGCCTAAATCCTCATACTTCAGCATTATATATTTCCAGTAATCTAGTAAGACATGCTTTCGCATAGCACCATATTTAGCCCCACCCCACCCCGTACTGGCACTCTAAGTGCTAATATCCCTGTCCTGCCTCAGCCAAATCAGGCAACCTCCCCCTCAAATAATCAATTTTTGTGGTTCAAAAATTGATTCCTTTAGTGATATACCCTCAAAGACAAATAGCAAACACTAATGGACACAGAAGAAAGAGTTGTGTTTCAAATGAATGTCAAACCATTTTTTGCAATAAATCTTACCAAGAATACACATCTAGAGTGCTGGAAATGTTCATCCCTTTTCCCCAGTAATCCTACTTCTTCAAAACTGTCCTAAGGTCCTGTCTGTTGTGGCTGATTGTATTGAGTGCCAGCCAGTGCAATGAAGAGTTGCTGGTTTGATTCCCAGTCAGGGCACATGCCTGAGTTGTGGGCTGGGTCCCCAGTTGGGGGTGTGTAAGAGGCAACCACATAATGATGTTTCTCTTCCTTTCTTTCTCCCTCCCTCTAAAAATAAATAAATAAAATCTTTTTTTTTTTTTAAATTATCCTAGGGAAATAGAGAGGTACCTCAAAAATTTTCCATACATTTATTTTTTTAACAAATATTTTTAATGAGCATCTACCAGCCCCAGATCCTATGCTAGGAACCAGGAATACAACTGTCAATAGAAACAATCTCTGCCCTCTAACAGCTCCCAGTGCAGAGCATCGGGGGGATTTACACCTATAATGATAGAGAACTTGACAGGGAATTGTGGGAATAGGAAAGAGCAAGATCTCAGAAGCCTGCAGTAAGGAAGGCTTCCTGGAAGAAGTATGCACAGGCTGAGTTAGTTGTAATGTTAACCTGGAGAAGATGGGAGGCAGAAACAACAACATAAGTGAAGAAGTAGGTGAAGAAACTATATCAGAGTCATCAGGGTCTTTCAGGAATGGATAGTTTGGAGAAGTCATACATATTGTTCTGGGGCCTCACTTTTACTCTGTAGGCCAGAGGTTCTCCCAGTGTGTTCAGCATAGGCCCATTATCACTCACAGAAGCTTTAGGTACCTTTGTCAACAGAGGGGTGGGCAGAGCTGGGAATTAGTTCAGACTTTGAACCTTAGCTCTGGCACAAAAAAGTTCCTTAGGGAGTTTGATTTGAAAAATATATTTTTAAAGACTTCATTTTATTATTTTTCAGACAGAGGGGAAGGGAGAGAGGCAGAGAGGGAGAGAGATATCAATGTATGGTTGCCTTTCACCTGCCTCCAGCCACGGACCTGACTGGAGACCTGGCTTGCAACCTGGTCATGTGCCATGGCTGGGAATTATTTGAAATATTAACAAGAAGACTTATATTCAAGATGGCGGCATAGGTAAACACAGCTTCTCTCCTCACACAACCACATATAAATTACAACTAAATTATGGGAAAACCATCAGTCAGAACTGTCAGAAATTGAGTTGAATGGAAGTCTGACAAGTTCAATATTAAAGAAACCACTTCCGTCCATGATGGTGAGAGGGGCAAGGATGCAGAATG
The DNA here is from genome assembly GCA_004026585.1 of Noctilio leporinus. NCBI lineage: Eukaryota > Metazoa > Chordata > Mammalia > Chiroptera > Noctilionidae > Noctilio > Noctilio leporinus. Next base: position 436,119 of record PVIW01000476.1, on the reverse strand, counting down.
GGCTGGTGCCAGATCCATATATGGTGGATAAAAATTTTGGAGGGATATCTTGTGAACAGGGATTCCCAGCCCCACAGTAGACCCCTAGCTCAGGGTTCCAGTGCCAGAAAAATAAGTACCCATAACTTCTGGCTGCAAAATCCAGCCAGGATTGCTTGGTGGAAGAAATCCTGCACATCCAGTCAACCACATCAGAACACCACCACCCTGCCCCTGCACAGCTGATCCTCCACAGGGGATGGGGGCTGATGGTCAGTGGTCACAGCCAACTCTTGCAGCTGACTGGCCTGGGTAAGTTCCTCCTATTGATCTTCCAACAGCAATCAAGGCTCAACTTCAACTACAAGAGGAGGATGTACTCAGCATACACGAAGGGTGCACCTTGAGTGCCCAGCTTAGGTGATAGGGGAGGCTGTGCCACTGGACCCTACGCAACACCTACTACTTTAGGCCATGCTACCAAGACAGGAGTCACAGTAGCTCTACCTAATATATAGAAACAAACACAGAGAGGCTTCCAAAATGAGGAGACAAAGAAACATGGCCCAAATAAAAGAACAGACCAAAACTCAGAAATAAATAAATAAATAAATAAATAAAATGGATATAAGCAACCTATCAAATACAGAGTTCAAAATATTGATTGTAAGGATGCTCAATGAACTTAGTGAGGACCTCAACAGCATAAAAAATATCCAGTCAGAAATGAAGGATACACTAATTGAAATAAAGGACATTTACAGGGTAAAAACAGTAAAGTGGGTGAATCCAAGAATCAAATCAATAATTTGGAACATAAATCTAAACATAAGGAAAAAAATAAAAACAACCAATCAGAGAACAAGAAGGAAATCCAAAAAATGAGGACAAAGAAAGCAACCTCTGGAACAATTTTAAGCATTCCAACATTCACATCATAGTGGTGCTAGAAGGGGAAAAGAAAGAGCAAGAAATTGGAAAGCTATTTGAAAGAATAATGAAAGAAAACTTCCTGAATTTGGTGAAGAAATAGACATGCAAGCCCAGGAAGCACAGAGAGCCCCACACAAGATGGATACAAAGAGGCCCACTCCAAGACACATCATAATTTAAAGACCAAAGGTTAAAGATAAAGAGAGAATCTTAAAAGCAGTAAGAGAAAAGCAGTTAGTTACCTACAGGGGAGCTTCCATAAGACTATCAGCTGATTTAACTGCCAGAACCAGGGCAGTTAAATTTTTCCTACCTGCATATGAGCTTAAGAGGGTAAACAAGCCTAGAGCCACTGGCCAGGCTAATTCTCAAAAGAAACTTTGCAGAATAGAAGAAGACATTGGCAAAATATATTGAAAGTCATGAAAAGCAGAGACCTAAGGCCAAGAATGGTGTACCCAGCAAAAGATACAATTTAGAATACATGGGCAGATAAAGAGCTTCCCAGACAAGAAAAAAATAAAGGAATTCATCATCACCAAACCATTATTTTTCTCTCTCTCTCTTTTTTCTTAAATTTTATTGTTGTTGTATTACATCCTTCCCCTTCTTGCTCCCCCCTGTCCTCCTCCCACCAAACCATTATTATATGAAGTGTTAAAGGTACTTATTTAAGAAAAAATCAAAACTATGAACAATAAAATGGCAATAAATACTTATCTATCAACAATTGAATCTGAAAAACAAACTAAGCAAATGAAAACAGAGACAGGATCATGGATACAGAGAGTGTTTTGATGGTTGCCAGATGTGAGGGGGTGTGATGAAAAGGGTGAAGAGGTGAGGGAATTAAGACATACAAATAAGTAATTACAGAATAGCCATGGGGATGTAAAGTACAGTATAGGAAATGGAGTAGCCAAAGAACTTGTATCCATAACCCTTGGACATGATTGACTGCAGGAGTGAAGGATGCTAGGTGAAGGAGGACAAAGGGGGAGAAATTGGACAACTGTAATAGCATAATCAATAAAATATAATTTAAAACTTTGTAAAGATATTAACATGAAGAGTTCCACTGCTGCAAGTTTGGAAACTTTGATGAGGAGCCATGGAAGATCTTTGACAAGGGAGTGACCATAACAGATATACATATATTTTAGGCCCTGGCTGGTGGCAGAGTGGATAAGGCACCAGCCTGAGAACCCAAAGGTTGCTGGTTTGATTCCCAGCCAGGGCACATAACCAGGTTGCAAGCCAGGTCTCCAGCCAGGTCCATAGCTGGAAGCCAATGAAAGGCAACCATACATTGATGTCTCCCTCCCCCTCTCTGAAAATAATAAACAAAATCTTTTTTTAAAAAATCCATATATTTCAGGAAGATTACACTGGTGCTATGGGAGAATAGTTCACCTGGTGTTTATTTATAATTGGAAATAACATAAATGTCCAATGATAAGAGTGTGATAAAATAATAACAATAATAAATTTATTGAATTATTAGTGCATATGGGCACAATACTAAATACATATATTTTCTACATCATTTAACCTTGGTAGAAACCACATGAGGTGAGTATTACCAATATTTTTCAGATAGGAGAATTGAGGTTTAACGAAAATAAGTGGCTGGTTTTGCACCATCCAACTATTAAGATGGGGGGCTGGAATTTCATCTCACATCTGACTCATTGACATGCCATTCTGCCTCCTAGCTATGATAAAACCACTTGGAGGAATGTTATGCAGCACTTTGAGATCATATTTTCAAAGACTAAAAATATAGAGGAAATGTTTATAAAATAATCATTTCAATTTTAGTAAGCATATTAGAATGTTAAAAAATATTTACTGCTGAGTAATAAGACCATGGGTAATTTTAATTCTTACACTTTTCTTCCAAATTTTCTATAATGAGTATATTTTCCCTTAACCATTGAAAGCATTTTTAAAAATGTTTATTTATATCAGTCATCTTTGCCTCAGACTTGAGGAAGGATCAGTTCTTTAAAACATTTTGCAGAACAACTGTGCAAACTATCATGTGTTTAATATGTAAGGGAAATTGGTCTGTGCTAATTACTAGTCATAACCTTGAAGTTAAATTCTCTGGATCTTGGTTTCTTTGCCTAGGAAATTAGGAAACTAAGGTAAATAGTGTTTACAAATTCTAAATAAAACAAATTTGATAGGTGGTTTTTTTGGAGGGGGGTTGTTGTTTTGTTTTAGTACAGATGAAATTAGGCAGGGCATAAAAGAAATATATTATTTCTGCTTTAGTTACATTTTCATGCAACTAAAGGTGGGTTCTTTGATTAGATCTTGGCTATCTGATAATATGATAATGTACTCACATGGCTTCAACATCTGAGCACCATGCAATGCTTCCACAAAAATTTTTCTCATCTCATCTTCTCTAAAACCTATTGAGATGAGCATTATTGTCCCTAATGTAAATCAGAGAGTTAAGGAGCTCACAAAAGGTTTCTCACAATATGTTGTAGCCAGAGTCAACCCAAAATGCTTGTTTGCAATTTCCCAGATTCAGTATCTTTTTGCTTGCTTGTTTGTTTAATTTATCATTTCAACCACCTACAGTATTGGTTATAAAAAACAGTTTCTGTCACCATGTATTTTGTATTCTAAAAGAGAGGCAATGTTCCTTTAAAGAAGCAATTCTGAAATTAAAATTAAGAATGCATGTAATGGGGGAAAAAAGAATGTATGTAATGGGGACAAATGCAGGCTTTTGGCAATGTCTCTTGTATCCTTTAGTGAGAAGCAAACAAAAAGATGTTATTATAAAATTGCAAATGGGAGCAGAAACAGTCACTTGTCATTAGTGTCAGGGTCATTTTAATGAAAATTAACCCCAGAAATGCTTGGCTAAGCAGTGAAAACAAAGGCATCACTTGGGCCATGACAGAACCAGGGCAGTTAAATTTTTCCTACCTGCATATGAGCTTAAGAGGGTAAACAAGCCCAGAGCCACTGGCCAGGCTAATTGCTCAAATTATTATCACAGGAACCACGGAATAACACCTATGAAGTATCAAAAGATAGCTACATCCCAGGATAATCTTGTAACCAAAGAATTCCCCTTGGAATACTCAGTCACTGCTCACAAAGCCTGGGCCAGCCCAGTTGGATAATAAAGCATAAAAATATGTAGTTTGATAGAAGGGGTAGATTCCATAGCATAGAGCATACTCTCCTGCTGGGAATAACCCTGTTCAGTGGAAATACAGCACTGACAGGAAGAAATTAAGCAGGACATCTTAAAAAGTCATTACTGAAACACTTTAGCCCCTGAAGATGCCCATTTGGTATGTGGTGTGCGCCTGAATGTGAGTATGTGTACACATGTACTCATGCACATGTGGCCTTCAAGTAGAAAAGCAAACTGTGGTGATTTTTTTATTGGCAGCATAGCCTTATTTCTTGAAGTGTGACTGCTCACACAACATTTATAGGCTATGTGGAGAGGATAATATCTAAGTAAGAGCTTCTAGGATTTTGTGAGGGGCTATTGACTTCTTCAATTCCCTGCTGTCCTGAGATGAAAGGGTGACCCAAGGTAGTAAGCTTGATCTCAGAGAGTAAGTGAAAACAAGGTATTTTGTGCATGATCAGCACCAATTTACCACCTGGACATCATTTGAACAGGAAAGTGTATATGGTTTATCCTACTCAGACATTGCTTCTCCAGTAGATTATCTTCTTCTAGGTGGTTAAAGAAACACGATTGTGAAGTGCTCTAGTCCGCTGAGAAATGTTGACATGTGGATAAATTACAGTGGATCAAAGAGCACTGGACCAGATGTGAGGAGATGGCCTCAGCTCCACCACTGATCCTCACAAGTAAATTTATCTACAGATGCTACTAATTCTCTATTATCAAAAGTAAAACTCTGTTTATTTACATTAGTAACAGAACAAATAAAATAATGTGTCATAGCACTTAACTTTCACGTGACATTAATTATAACAAAATTTAAGGAGCTCTTACTATGTGCAAGGTCTGGGAAACACAAACAAGATATGCTTCATATCTTCAGGGAGCTTAGACTCTAGTGAAGTGGAGACCAATGCACATATTGCAACCAACTGAGTTGCAACAGACATTGTGGTAATTGCTCTTAAAACGTTGAATCATTCAGCAAGTACTGGCAGGCACTGTACAGACTCTAAAAGTAAATTACTTCCCTCAGATGTTGGGAGAGGCAAAGTCATAAAGCTTTATGAAAATGAGTGTTTAGACCGGGCTTTGAAAACAAGGTTAAAATTGTTAGCCGGAGATGAATTGAGGTAGGTGTGACAAAGGTAATGGGGGGTTGGGGGGTAAAGGCATGGGAAATGTGTAAGGTGTGCTTGAGAAATAGTGAGTGGTCTGGCTGGGAAAAAAAGTGAAAAGTGTATAATTATTAAAGGAGATAGTAAGAGATATGCCTGAAAAGATCCTTTGTGGCTAGATTCAAGATGGCTAAGCTGAGAAGCTTGAACTTCATTCTATAGATATCGAACACTTGAGTGAGGAGTGATATAATTACATCTATGTTATATGACAATAATTCTGTCAGTGGAGTGAAGGAGGTCAGACTGGAGGTGAGGAAACTTAGTAGGAGGCTTTTGCAAGAGCCCGAGAGACAAGAAAGAGCCCAACTTGGGCACAGGGGGGTAGATGAAGAGATGGAAGATAATGGTGTAGAATCCACAGAGCATGGCAGCTTCTTGGACATGGGACCAAGGAGAGGACAGAACTGAAGATAATACTTCTCAAATATGGCTATCATCAGTCCAGCCCTTTGTAACTTTTTCTTTTTTTTTAAGATTTTATTTTTTACTTTTAGAGAGAGGGGAAGGGAGAGAGAGAGAGAGAGACATCAATGTATGGTTGCCTTTCACCTGCCTCCAGCTACAGAGCTGGCTAGAGACCTGGCTTGCAACCTGGTTATGTGCCCTGGCTGGGGAATTGAACCAGCGACCTTTGGTTCGCAGGCCAGTGCCTTACCCACTGTGCCACCAGCCAGGGCCCTTTGTAACTTTTTTAAGTAAGTTTTCTTGTTTCTTTCTTTTAGCTTCTGAGAACGCAGTGCAGTACCTCTCTTCTGTTATCAGAGCCATGTATGCTCACTTCCTTTCCACTGTCAAAGTCTGTCATCTGGAAAACATGTGAAAATCATCCTACCTTATAATGTTACCTTTCCCAGATGTTTGCCCTTTGACAGATTTATAAGCTTCATGGTATAGTTAGAAACCTTGGGAAGGTAATTTCTAATGTTGGTTAGTAATCTTCCTACTAATTAGGAAGTATTTTATTCTCAAGTTTTCTATATTTCATATTTCAAAGTCATAAACAAGACTTTGCCTTGATCCAGTCTTATTGATTGGCAGGAGTGATATTCAAAATAACTGAAAAACTCCTTACAGTGCAGTAGTTGACTGGTCCATGAAGAACACCAAATACTCTAAACAACTGTTTAGGACCATATCAGAATATCCAACTGAGTATCAGCTTGGAATTTGCATCTTCTGGGTTATCACAGTCTTACAAATAAGGATAGGCCGGCAGACATAGTATAGCTAAGAATTATACCCAGTCTTCTGAAAACTAGATTAAAACAGAATGAAAAAACAGATTACAATCCACTGCACTGTCAATGGATTTCCAAAGGCCACTGATGCTGGTCCACTCACTGCTGGTCCATAACTGTGTGTCGCAAGGCGGGAAGGAATTGTGAAGATTGTGTGATATGGTATACCTCCTCAACTTTAACCTTTCTCCCTTGTCTGTGGGGTTTTTGGCTCCTGTGCCTTTGAGATGCCTTGGATGAAAGGAAGCAAAGCTTCCCTCTGTTCTGATCCTTGCTGCTTTCCACCCTTCCTTCTGCAGCCTGGAGCGGCAGACTTTTTGCCCAGTGAGGTTATGCATCATGACAGCCTGGCCTGGCTCTTATTATCCAAGATTATTCACTCTCTCTTATTTGAAAGATCCACATAATTTTAAATACCACCCATAAGGCTGCAGCTGTCCCCAGAAATGAAGTTCTGATTAAATTCCTACTGCTCTTTTAAGAGCCAGCTTAAATGTCACCTCTAAATAATACCTGGTGACATTTACTCAGTGCTCACTCTGAGCCAGGCACTTTGCTAAGGGCTTCTAATGGATTTTCTCATTTCACCCTCCAAATAAAACTCTGAAATAAGTACTAGTATTGTCCCCATTCTATAGATGTGAAAACTAAGGGATTAAATAGCTGATCCAAAATCTCACAGCTAGGAAGTAGAAAAGCCAGCACTGCAACATCCAGGTGCTCAGTGCAGGTACATAGTAGGCATTCAATAATTGCCCTGAATGATGCACAGCTTCTGCTTCCCTTCACACAATGTTCTTAGCTTATCCTTTATAGCAGCCCTCACATTTGCAGTGACTTTACCAGTGCTTTTCTCTCCAGACTCAACATTTCCCTCCACCATGGTGCCCCACCAGATCTGGTACCATGCCTGGCATATCGTGAGTCTGCAATAAGTCTTTGTGGAAGGAGAAAACAAATGGGGGGAGGAAGGAAGGAAGTTTGAGGTTTAAAAGATACACTGACCCACAGAATGGCTATCATCAATAAATCAACAATCAAGTATTGGTGAGGATGTGGAGAAAAGAGAACCATCATGCACTGTCAGTAGGATTGCAAATTGGTGCAGCCACTATGGAAAAGTCTGGAGGTTCCTCAGAAAATTAAAAATGTAACTGCCTTATGAGCCAGCAATTCTACTTCTGAGATTATACCAAAGAAATACAAAACACTAACTCAAAAAGATATGTTCAGCCCTATGTTCATTGCAGCATTATTTACAATAGTCAAAATATGAAAGCAACCCAAGCACCCATCAATAAACAATTGGATAAAAATGTGGTACGTGTATGCAATGGAATATTACTTGGCCATAAAAGGAATGATATCTTACTATTTGAGACAACATAGATGGACTTCAAGGAAATTATGCTAAATGAAATTAGTCAGACAGAGAAAGACAAATACCATATGATTTTATTTACATCTGGAGTCGAAAGAACAAAGTAAATGAACAAAGGAAAGAGAAACAGACTTACAGTTACAGTGAACAAACTGTGGTTGCTAGATGGGAAGTGGTTGGGAGGGATGGTTGAAAAAGGTGAAGCAGTAAGAAGCTACAAAATAGTCACAGGGATGAAAAGAGCAGCATAGGAAATACAGTCAATAACATTGTAATAACTGTGTATGGGGCCAGGTGGGGACTAGAACTACCAGGAGGATCACTCTGTAAATTAAATAACTGTCTAATCACTATGCTGTATAACTGAAACATATATATATATATATATATATATATATATATATTTTTTTTTTTTTTTTTTTTTTTTTTTTTTTTTCCCCCTTAAGACTGTTATCAACCCTGAGGTTCCAAGGGTTTTAGGACTGTGTGCCAGGAACCAGGGTCACAGACCCAGTTTGTTTCTGTTGTATAAATTCTCTTAGTACATACATTTGTTTTCTATATCACTATTATGTATATAATTTTATATAAATTTTAGTATATAAATGTTTTTATTACTAATTAGAAAAAAAATACAGTGACCCAGTATGAACTTTTGAGTGAGAAGAGGCTGAGTCACAAGGGCTGCACCAGTCTTAGATTTAAAACACTGGATTGCAATTCCAACTCTGTCATTTACTAGTCAGGTACCTCCCATACATCCCAGTTGACTTTGAGCCTCAGTTTCCACAGCTTGTAAAATGACTTTCTTCTTTAGAGATAGGAAAATTAAATATGATCACATGTATGAATTAGGCCAGCAAAGTGCTTGCTACTCAATAATTGTTGATTGTATTGTTGAGTAAGAGATATGCAGAAGAGATTGACATATTTCACATCATGTAGAGGAGCATGTAGTCATCACTGATATTAATATAATGCAGGAGACCAATAACTGTTTTGAGTGATTAGGCCAAATGGCTATATGTCTAAACATTAAAATATGATATATGCCAGTATTATCAGGAACACCTATTTTATGTCTTACTGCCATCTTTCCTGAAATATGGATGTTTATAATGCAAATGCACTGTGCTATTCCCAGTCAGAATAGGTGAAAAGTCTGTTCTTTTCCCTCCCCTGCCCTTCCCGCCTCCTGAGCATCTATATTCCTTCCCCGCTCTCCCTCCAAACACCCTTCATCTGCCTGTCACTTTCAAAGACAAGCTCCTCAGAATGAAATCTCTGCTTTCTTTGTTTTCCTGGTTTCCATTTTGTATCCTAAAATATTCACTTCAAGTTCCGCTTGACAGACGGCCCTAATCTAATCTCCACGTCTGCTTTCTAATTTTCACAGCCAGAATAAAACAAATAGGTTGGAGTTAATTGCCAGAGCAGCGGGCCGGAGCTCTGAGCTGTGATTTATGAGCTGAGTGCAGGCGCTCTGCAACACATTTTTCTTAATTTATTTTTAATGAGTCTTTCAATTAATTTTCTTGGAAACATCTTAATGATGTTGGAGGCGGGTGTTAATGAGGTCTGCACCGGCTCCTAATTTTGCATATTTTAAAGTGCCTAATGTCATCTTGCACCCTTTCTGTCCATTTTAAGATGAGGTGGTGGGAGGGAGGGGTTATTGTTGAATGGAGAATTTACATCCTTCATGCCTCAGTCTTTGCTTAACCTTTCAGTCTTTATAGGCTTATGGTGTGTCTCAGAGTAATCGCCTACTTCCTCTTCCCCTCCCCCACCTGCTCCAGGCTCTCTCAGTCTGAGAAGCTGCTGCAGGAAAAGAAGACAAGACACAGTCCCCAGGAAATTGCTAGTTCTGAGGAGCAGTCTATATCCCCAAATGAACATGTCCAGAAGGTAATTTTGCTTAGGTGATCTAACCTTTTCCAAAGCAGACAGTGAATAAGGGAAAAACCAGTGGAAGAAACAACGCACAGGGGCATCTTAAGAATCTGGACATTTGTTCAGAGACCCTGGTCCCCCAAAGGTCTCTACAGAGTTTGAGGCACCTAATCCACTCTGCATCCAGCAAGGCCCAGAGCAAAGTACCAAGTCCTCATAAGTCTTCTTTCTGTATTTGCTAGCTAGAGCTTATTTTTCTGATTAAATGGTCACTAAATGCTTATGAGAGAAAATTTGGGAAATGCAAAAGAATGGATCAAATAAGGAAAAAAAACAAGTTCTAATGCCTAAAAACAGCCACTATTAAAATTGTGGTGTTTCCTTATAAATACTGTGCTTTTTCTATTCATGGGCTTTTGGTCTATTCATGGACTTTAGGCTTTGTTGTATGCAATTGTGATGATACCAAAAATCTTTTTTTTTTCCATTTAACATTATTACATAAGTAACAAATTTCTTTCAAACATCATTTTTTTTACTTAAAATAATTCTTTTTTAATTTTTCAATTGCAATTGCCATACAATCTTGCATGAGTTTTAAGTATACAACCCAGGGATTAGACATTATATAATTTAGTAAGTAATCACCCCAATAAATCTAGTACTCATCTGACACCATAGTTATTACAATATTGTTGGCTATATTCCCTATGCTGTGCTATCCATCCTGGTGACTATTCTGTGACTGCTAATTTGTATTTCTTAATCCCTTCACCTTTCTCACCCATCTCCCCAATACCCCCCTTCCATCTGGTAACTGTCAAAATGTTCTGTGTACCTGTGAGTCCGTTTCTGTTCTTCTTGTACGCTGATTTTGTCAAGCATCATTTTAAATGGCTGCTTAATATTCCATCTAGCAGATTTGTCATAATTTACTAAGTCATTCCACTGTAACTGGGCATCAAAGCTAATTTTCAAACTGTTAAAAACCAATGCCATTGTGGTGAACATCTTGGTATAGAAAGCTTTTTTTTTCAATTAGGAATTATTTCTTTTGGAATAGCCTGAGGAATTACTGATTTAAAAAGTATAATCCTTTTTGAGGTTCTTGATATATTATTTCCAAATTACTTTCCAAAACATTATGCTGGTTTACTTCCAACAATAATACACAATCTTGCAATAATAGCATGGTGTATTATAATTGTAAAAAAATTACGTATTAATTAATCAGATTTAAACGTATTTCTTTAATTTTTCTACTAAGTCCCCTTTTGGAGTTACGTTTCTGTTAAACCCAAGGCTCCTTTTCCTAGAGAATTTCCTGGACCATGAACCCCACCGTGGCTAAGACCTAGGGTCTCCTCTTAACATGTAGTACAAGCTTAACAAGTGTGTGTTAAAATGACTTACCCAAGAAGTGCAAAGTTGAGGCTGTATCTCTGAGTGTCTTCTTTCATCTGGATCTACACTGTGGCCTTTGCAGGTCAGTGTTTCCAAAACTGAGTGAATGTTTCCTTACTCACCTTTCCCATCTTGAATAAAGGTGCCCCCATTGAGCAGCATCCATTAAGCTCCAGACATGGGGGTCTTCTGCAATGCACCCCTATTCTCACCGCCCCCAACACATGCACATGCAGTCTTGTGAATATACCTCCCCACATATTCATGTCTGCTTCTTCCCTTCCATTCCCCCAGTCCTGTTTCAGACTCCTGACTTACTTGGACTAGTACAAAACCTTCCAGCTGCCTACAGTCCTTCTCTCTATGTTTTAGCCCTTTAGAGTGCCAGAGTGCTGTCTTTCTAACACAATTGAAATCCCTACCATATTCCCTTCTTATGTGCAGAACATGGCCCAAAATCCGCAGTATATCACTAGGGGCTTTCACACAATTGGCCCCCTAGTACCTCACTATAAGTGAAGTACAGCTTTTTTCCTTCCTTTGTAGGGAAACCACAGTTCTCCCTACTGTGTGTTTCTCCTGTTAGCTTCCTTTATGACTCATACAAAACACTTCACTTCTGATGCTTCTGATGCGGGTCACTAATACGTGGAGGGAGGTTTTTCCCCCACACTGAACAATTCTCTCCAACGCCAGCTGGGTGTCCTACCATTTAACTCGGTTCTGACACTACCTCCCTGGAGTTAGCATCAGAATCACACAGGCAAAGGGCATAGCCCAACAAGACTCTCTCCATCCCTACGTTATTGCCTACGCTTCTGCCAACAACCAGCTGTAGATTGGAAATTCCAACAATTACATCTTCAGTCTTGATGAATTTACTAGAGTAGCTCACAAAACTCAGGAAAACACTTAAGTTTACTGGTTTATTTTATAACAAAGGACACAATAAAGGACACGATGAGCAGCCAGTTGAAGAGGTACATAGGACAAGGCCTGGAAGGGTCCCGAGCACAGGAGCTTCTGTCTTGTAGAGTTGGAGTGCGTCATCCTGCCGGTGCAGGCATGCTCAGCCCCCCAACCTCCTGCACTCTTTCCCTCTATGTTTTATGGACTTTCTGGAGGCTTCCTTAGATAGGCATGATCAACTCCATGCGCAGCCCCTCTCCCCTCTGGAGGATGAAGTGTTGGGTTGAAAATTCCAAGCTTCTAATCATGGCTTGATTTTTCTTGTGATCAGCCCCATATCCAGGAGCCATCCAGAAGCCCACCCAGAGTCACTTCATGAGAACAAAAGACGCCCCTAGTGTTCTTACCACTTAGGAATTTACAAGGGTTTTAGGAGCTTGTGCCAGGAGCTAGGGGCAGAGAACACTATTCACATATTCTTTTTTTGTTAGCTCACATTTACCCATTTCTTCAATATTCTATGCACTTTGTTCAGGCCATTTCCTAAGATTGAGATGCTCTTTTCCTACTCCCCACAGAGCAATTTTATGCCACCTCCTCCATGAAGGCTTATTCACCACCATAGTTCCCACCTGGTACATACTTTGCACCTGGTGGATGCTTAGTGAATATCTGGTCAATGAATATAGAGATAAAGCATCTGTAGAGATGTGTTTCCTTCAAAGCTGTTACCTGCTGTACTTTCTGGACTGTTTTACACATTGGGTTGAATGTTTATATTTGAAATTTTAAAGAACTCTTCAACTTGAGGGCTATGTTTATATATATTTTTAAATGTAAGCACTCTTCAGCCTGGGAAAAAATAGTTTCTCAAGGCATTTCTACTTTCTGTTAAGTTCCATTCATTTATTACTGGACATTTCTTAATTTCCATGAAAAATTCTTTTTTAGTGCTTTTCCCACTGATTCCTTATGTTCCGTAATATTCACTGAAAAAAAAAGACTACCATTTTAGTTTTAAGGGATATTTGGTTCAGGTAAGATTTTGTATCCAAATGCAGAGCTTAATATCTAGGGTCTTACAGTTAAAACTGGATCTTTACAGCATTATCTTAAAGGTGAAGGATGGGATTTTTTTTTAAGCCTTCTGACCCTTAGCGACAATTTACCTATAACTGTGAAATTCTGGTTTTGACCCCAAATATTTGTCCAATAAATTGATTATAAGTGAAGCTCTGACATCAAGGGTAATTTTTTTAAAGATTTTTATGCCCTAAATTTACACAGGGAAAGAATAGAAATATCAGTATCAGGATATCAAGATAAGCAAGCAAGGGTAATATCAATAGTTTTGGATATGATGCAGAAGATGGCTGGCATTGGATGCATTACATGATATTACTATTATTTCTAGTATTGGCCACTACATTTTAGTTATTTTTTAATCCTATAATTAAGTGAACCCCTTGTTTTATTTTAAATGTTTAAGATTTCCCACAAAGCATTAGTCATGATTGTTTTTGCTATAACAAGCAACCTCAAATTTCAGAGGCTTAATACAACAAACATTTATATTTTGCTCACACAAAGTTTAATGTAGATATTTTTAGTAGGATGATACTTTTGGGGATCTCTGTAAGTGAATCAGGGAGCTAGGTCCCCTAGGGCATTCTTGGAGTCTTCCACTAGGTCCTCTATGTTGGACCAGCCAATGAGTGAAGAGACGGTATGTGAAGTGTTAGATGCAGATGTTAGATGCCAGGTGTGTAACTGGCATACCTCATCTAGGTGGTGTACTGGAGTAACTCATCACAGCTCACAAGACCCACCCATTAAATTTGCAGGAATTTTGCATTCTGGTTGTTAAACACAGACATTATTAAAAATTAAATGATATAAACATTTAAAAAAATTTTTAAACTAAAATTTTTTATTAAATAAAATAAAAAATAATAATTAGGCAAAATGTAGTAAAATTACACTACATTTTACTATTACCTATACCTGAGATTATTTATATCTCTGTATCTGTAAGTAGGAAACACTGTAGAATGGTGATGGCTACTATGCATTCTCTTCCTGACTCCATGTCAATGACAGCATGTTGGTTGTTTGAAATAAATGATGGTAGGAGTATTTATACCATGAACATTGGTAAGCACTGTACATCAGAGTTTGATTCATTTTGTTGATAGTCTACTGGCCAGAACTCAATCATGAGGTTTCATTTAGATGCAAGGATTGTATAATAATTAATGTAGCTATGTGTTAGGAAGGAGAGAAGTGGGTATTCATGAGCACTAACACTCTCTTCCACAGTCTGTCCTTCTAGTCGCCCAGCATCAGTTTCTTTCTTTTACCCATATGTAGAACACAGTCACCTCTTCCCACAGGAAATGACCCAATATTGCATTCTGGCTCAAGATCCAGGATCTCTAGAGAGTACATAGATTTTTCTTTTGGGCCAGATATAACTTTTGTAGGCATGACAACTGATGTACTAAAAGAAGAAGTTATTGTCTCCCCACTCTTCCCACCCTACCCCATATGCTGTAGTAAAACAGGGGCAAGAATTGCAATTAAAATTTTTTTTATCAGAAAAGAAATTAAAAGGGGTACACTACAGTTACTCATTCTTAACAAATGTTGGAGTCCTATGGGGCTGGCATTGGGGTGGCCCCCCTCCCCTGACAAGGACCCAGTTCTGCTGTCTGGGAAGAAATGCCTTTGTCCCTAAGTCACATCTGAAATGGGTGTTGGAAATTTTCACCTCCTTAGGGAACTGTATATAATTAACAGTTAAGGCCTGCTTTCTGCTTATACTGTGGAGCCTAACAGTGTTTTATGCCTCAAGCAATTAAAAGCTTCTTTAATCAAGACTCATGGTGTCTTTAGCAGCATGGTTTTTTCAAAAACCAGTATAAGCTTCTGGTCTGTTTGCTTCCCAGTTAGTTCCATTACCCAATAATTACAACCAGTCATTTCCTAGACATGATAGTCAATCCTGCCTCATTTCTCTGCTTCCTCACCTTCTTACCGATCTCTCTCAATTTAATAGCAGCTGGCCTGAGGCCATCTGGAACCATCAACGGGGAGGTCATACATTCAGTCTGGTCTTTGCTACATCCTAGGTTGCACTCTTCACCTCAAGAGGTATTATTGGACCTCTGTCATGTACCTGCTACTGTTTGAGGTGTAGAAGCATGAACTTTTTCAACCTTTGACTCTGCAAATGGCTAAACTCTTTTCATTCTCATTTATATTTGCATACAGACCTGGTAATTCTCTCCTAAATTCATCTCCCTCTTATAATAATAGCTTAGCAAATGCAGCCAAAGAAAATCAACACGCATTACAAATAATCTCTTTTCTAGACTCCTCCTCTAGAGCTGACAGCTTAAAAGAAGACCTGAGTTACTACAGGTGACAGTTTGATCATGTTTTACCACTTCATACCATGGGTCTCATATTCCCAGCCACCAACAACAGCACCCTTGCCACTCACTGCCCAACCACTAAGCCAATGCCATGTATTTTAGGTCTTTGTTAGAGCAGCAGCTCATGTGAAGTTACCAATTTTTGCATTAGCCAAAACAGGGAAGGCTAAGGTATGGCAACAAAGAAATCCTAGCAGCTTAGCACAGTAAGATCATTTCTGCCTAATGGAAAGCTCATGCAGACTTTTGTAACAGGGCAACTCTCCTCAAGGTACTCATTCTACAATACTGATTCTTTAACCTGGTCGCTCCGTGTCCTTGGATTTTCCTAGGAGTCCTCAGCACTTCATCCTCTGCTCTTAGGTGACTAAGAAGCAAAGAAAGAGTATGGAGAACCATGCAGGGTATTTTAGGGGCCAGGCTTGCAAGGGGTGTATATCACTTCCACTACCACCCTTTCCCTTGCCGTTGGCCAGGACTTGGCCACAGTCCCACTTAGATGCAGGGAGCTTATGTACTTTAGTTGTGTACGCAGGAAGAGGAGAAACAGATACATACTGGTAAGCAATGCCATTAATGTCATACAAACAGAATAAAATTATTTATTATTTTTACTCTTTTCCTGACTAAAACAAGGATCTTAGATGCCTTAACTTTCTTCCTAACTTTGTCCACACATCTTTCCTTATTAGGGTTTTCTAGTGTTTTAGTTTCATCATTTTTTCTTAAAAGTCAAATAAGGTTCTTCTTGTTGGTTGTTTTTTATTATTATTATTGATTTGTTGATTTTTACACTTAATGCTTATTTAGTTTACCAATATATTTCACCTATTTTGAGGAGGCAGGGGGTCACTGTTGTTTCCTGCATCCTCTTCTCTTCTGCTTTAATTTAACTTCTTGAAAGAATATCCTCTATTTGTTCTTTGAAGCAAGGGCCTAAGACAAATTGGAAGTATCTTTATATCATCTCACTTTTTGAATGATATGTAGTTGGTTAGAAAATTCAAGGTTGTCAATTACTTTTTCTAAACATTTTTTTCCTTTTTATTAAATTTATTGGGATGACCCTGGTTAACAAAATTATACAGGTTTCAGGTGCACAATTCTACTCCCTAAAGGTGAAGATTGTTTCATTCTCTTTAGTTTTTTTTAGCTATTTATGCTGATAGATACCTCCATATTTATAAATAATGTATTTAACTCCTGTTTTTATTTGAAATGTTAGAAATTACCCAGAGGCTTCATATTATAAAAATAAGAATTTAGTTCTCTTATTCCACCTTATATCACTCCTTTTTTTAATAATAGTATATTCAATATTTACAACAGTGTGATTATATTAATACTGTTCACAATTGAGCCAAGTAATGAACTATGATTGCATTTAAATTGGTTTATGATTCAAGTTCCAGTGCAACTCTGAGATTTTTCTGGGAATTTCTATTTGTTCTTTGTTTATGTGCAGAGCTTGCTATCTACTCATCCTTGACCTTTTCCCCCAAATGATTCATCATATTAGATATTCATTCAACTTGTGTTAGTTGAATGATAGGTAACCTCGTGTTAGTTAACTATTCTGTGGAACAAATTGCCCCCAAAACACTGTGGCTTAAAACAATAGGCATTTATTGTCTCAGTTTTTTCGTGGAAAAGAAATCAGACTTGAGTTAGTTGGAGCCTCTGGTTCAGGATCTTAACAGGGTTCAGTTCCTCATGGGCTTTGGCCAAGACCATCTCTCAATGTCTTGCCTGATGAGCTTCCCCATAGGGCAGCTCACAGCAGGGGCCGTTGACTTTCATCAGTGCAAGAGATGACAAATAAGATGGAAGCAGGAATCTTTTTACACCCTCATCCTGATAGCAATATCTTAACTCTTTTATCACATATTCTGTTTATTAGAAGCAGGTCACAAGGTCCATACTCAAAAGGAGTGAGTTATACAAGGGAATGACTACCAGGAGTCTGAGATCATTTGAAATCATTTTGGAAGCTACTTATCAGACTCCTATTTTTCCTAGAATTCTCTTTCTTTCTCTTGCTCTAATCCAGACCAATTTTCTTTAGTCTTGCTGTCAGCCGACATCCTCAGGGTTTCCTTCACCATTTTTGCTGCAGTGATATCTCTCTTTCCTGGATTCTATCATCTCCTTTCTTGGTTCACTCACTCTCATTTTAGGGGAACGTATCTGTAGCTACTGCTCTGTAACACAGGAACAGGGTGGGTAAATTTTCTAAGTCTGTTCATACCTGAAATGTTTTTAGATTAATTATTCCTAATATTTGGAATAGGATGCAGCTCTAGGATGCATGGTTTAAAAATTATTCCATCAGAATTTGTAAGGCCTCTCTCCATTTTCTTCTAGCATCAGATACAACTGGTAAAAAGTCTGATTTTTTAAAAATTTATTTATAAAGGGAGTAAAAAAAAAAAAATTTATTTATAAAAAGAAAAACAGTCTGATCTTTTATTCCTCTGTAGATGAGTGACCTATTTTTCCATCTCATTTGGTAACTTCCAGGCTCTTCTCTTTATCCCAGATGTTCTAAAATTACACAATGGTATTCTTTGGTAAAGTAATAGTCTTCATATAGTGTTCTGGATACTTCATGCGCATTTCCAGTCTTAGACTCATGTCCTTAAGTTTTGGGAATTAGTCTTATATATATAATTTCTTTAATAATATCTTCTTTCTGCCCTGGCTGGTAGCAGAGTGGATAAGGCACTGGCCTGCGAACCCAAAGGTCGCTGGTTCGATTCCCCAGCCAGGGCACATAACCAAGTTGCAAACCAGGTCTCCAGCCAGGTCCATGGCTGATGGCAGGTGAAAGGCAACCATACATTGATGTTTCTCTCCCTCTCTGCTTCTCTCCCTTCCTCTCTCTGGAAATAGTAAATATTATCTTTTAAAAATAATAATAATAATAATATCTTCTTTCCATTTTAACTCCTCTCTCTTTTTAGAATTTCTATTAGTTGGATGTCGGACCTTCTAAATCAAGGGTCAGCAAAATTTTTTGTAGAGGTCCAGATAGTAAACATTTTAGGCTCTGGGGCCACATATGGCCTCTGTTCTATATCTCCTTTCACAAATTTAAAAGCATTCTTAGCTTAAGCAACATACAAAAGTAGACCATGGGCTGGATGTGGCTCATAGGCCATTAAACATCAATCTCTTCTAAACAGACATATGCTATGTCTCATATTTGGTCTCGTATTTTATATACTTCTTGCTAATGTTACATTCTAATTCTTTCATCACATTTTTTATTTCAGAAATTCTATTTTTTAATTCCAAAAGCTCTTATCCTCTGAATGTTTCCTTTGCATGACATCTCTGTCCTTGCTGAAGATATAAACTAGAGGTTGCTTCTTCTTTTTTTTCTCCCTTACATTATCTCTAGTTCCCTCATGTTCTTCTTTCTGTTTATTTTTGTTTCTTCCTTTCAGTTGAGGGGTTTTTATTTTAAAATTCTTTCCTGTCACTTCTACTTAAGTGTGAGGTTCTAAACAGGAGGGGTCTATTTCGGGGTGGGAGCAGGGTTTCCAACTAATGGACTGTGGTTATTGGGTGGAGAATACTAGTATAGGGAAGTCCAGTGTTTAGGGCCATCTGGTTTATCCAGAGAACAAACTTCGTATTTCCCGCCTGGAGGATAGATGTATTGCTGCTGGTATTCTGGGTACTGAGACTAGGAGGTGAGGAAAGGCCAACTGTTCTGGTCACTGATTTAATCCAACAACTGTGCCTAAATCCAAAGCCATGTTACCCTCTAAATGAACTTTAGGCTTTATCAAAGTGGCCTCCCCCTTCTACTTAATGAGTCATCTCATTTAATCAGCTGCTTTCTAACTTCCAAAAATTGTTGGCTTTCTTATCTGTTGAGTCACCTCTTTCATTCTCTTCCTTTAGTGGGTTTATATGCTTTTTAAAAATCCTTGTACAATCATTTTAATAACGTCTCAGATGTAAACAGAAAAACACATGTGGTTAATGTACCATATTTAAACAGAGACCTGTATGTCTTATTTTAAGATCGCCTTTGATGAATGGAACATCACTGAGCTCTGGAAGACTAAGTGTTCTTCAGAGTGAGTGATATGAGTGAAGATATTCACTCGGTAAAAGTGGTTCATTAGTGCCAGGCAAAACCTTCACCATATCGAATGAAACAAGATAGAGTATTTTTCACTTAACATTCAAATTGTCATGAGTAGCAAAAACTGATTGTGATCTAACTATTCTAATTTATACTTGAATCTCCTTTAGTCCACATCTATCACTTAGGTATATATTCACCCATACTTTTGATACCGCCCTTAATATTAGAGCAAGTGAATATTCTTCACTGAGATTGTTTTGTGGTGAGATTTACTTTCAACATTGCTCCCATTTTCATAAAGTGTACTTTTAGAAGAGTGAATGACTCCAATCTTCTAAATCTTTAGATATTACATAGTACCCTCGATACAAAAAATTTTGTGTGAATCAAAATATTTAGCACTTCTACCTTTAAAAGAAAGGAAATTCTGACACATGCTACAACACAGGTGAATCTTGAGGATGCTATGCTAAGTGAAATAAGCCAATAACAAAAAGACAAATACTGTATGACTTCCCCTATATCAGTGTCTTAAAGAAGTCAAAATCATAGAGACAGAAAAAAGAATGGTGGCTTCTGAGGGCTAGAGTGGGGAATAGGAGTTATTGTTTAATGGATATAGAGTTTCAATTGTAAAAGATGAAGAGTTCTGGAGATGAATGGTGGTGATGGTAGCACATTAGTAATATATTTAATACCATTGAACTGTACACTTAAAATAGGTTATTAAATTTTGTGTTATATGTATTTTACTACAACAAAGAAATGGAATTAACACTGATTTTTCTATTATATCATTATTAAATTCATTCAATAAACACTAGCTGAGCACCTATTCTATACCAGGCACTGTTGTAGGCACAGAAGAGTCAACAGTGAACAAAACCCCACAATCTCATTCCTCTGGGAATTTATATTCTACTTGAGAAAGATAGATAATTAACTAGTAAGCGTATAAAATAATGAAGGGTTAAGGAGATGAGTGATAAGGGTGCTATGTTTTAGGGTGATTTTTGACTATGTGGCACTTGGGAGGGGCCAGAATGATTTTCATTGTTTAGTACATTTCCAACAAGAATTTATAATTGTGAATTAACCAAAGACTCCCCCCACCAAAGTACTATACTTGATAAAAGCTTTGAAATTTCAGTTATTCATTGTTCTTATGGTTGATGTTATCACTATTTGAGTATTCATCTCTGCTTTTAGCCCACATTATTTCATTATTTCTATTCACATTAATAATTATTTCCTGACATAGACTGAACTCTTCATTCCAAGGAAATCAATGTGCTTAAATTGATCATCTTTCACCTATGAGGAGTAGCTATTACAAAGACCTAAAACATAGAAGTCTCTGGTAGAACCAAACACACAAAATTAAGCCCTCTAGCTCCAAGTTGCGTTTCTTTCATGAGACCTGAGTTACCACACTGCTGTGGGGATTGTGCAAGACAACTCCTCTGAAAGCACCTAGCGCACCCTTAAGGGCACTGTACGTAGACCCCTTTTCCCTCAGCATCCTTTGACCAGTAACTGGCCCCTAGGTTGATAAGCCACCCCTTGCCACTATTTCCTACCTAGAAAGAAGGACTTATCTAGCAAAGGGTTCACTTGACAGACATTTTTCTTTCTTCTTTATTTCTTGCCCCTTCCAGTATATGGTAGTGGACATTCTTATTAATTTAGGGCACTGAGAAGAGTTGGCTACTGGATCATTTTAGAGATATTGGCCATGAAACTTACTTAACATGTCCTTTGTCCTGTAAACTCCCGGATGGCATTGTGCCTGCTGTCATGGAAGACTTCACCTCCCCAGCGTGCTTTGTTTTGCTTTGGATCAACCAATGGGAGATTCAGTGGCCCTGGAAGTAAAATTGCCCCTGGTTCTCTCACAGCCTGTCAATCTTTGTTAAACCAAAGGCTGAAAAATGAATTCTTTTTTCATCCCTGCTCAAACATGGCAGCTGTTTAATTTCAATTAGCAAAGCTTGAAAAAGAATATTATGGCAGTAGTAATTAAAGCACAAGGGGTTCCTTGCTCACCACCATTCCTCTTCCCAATAGAGGATCTGCGGCGACCCCCAACAGGGCAGTGGAGTGCAGGTTCTGGGGAATTTCCATGCCTGGGGCTTAGACATGGCTCTCTTTTCAAACAAGTGATAGAATAGAGAGCACAAGCCTCCAGAAGGATTCCTTTAACTTCTTAAAGTCTAAAAATTAGCTGTACAGATCAGACTTGTCTACACCCAACCACAAACTTGTTCACTTTCAAGCCCTTGCTTTGTCCTCTCTGTAAATTGTCTGCTTTCAAAGCTCCTCCTCCTCTCCTGCTGGGGAAGGCCAACCCATTTCTCCTCTATCAAACAAGTGTTTGTTCTGGTTGACACATTTAGAATCTGTACCAAGAGGCAAAGCAGCCCCCTACCTGCAACTTCTTAAGCTTCATTGCATCAGTCAGGGTCCCAGCAGGAAGCAGAATTCACCCCAAAGGATATAGATGAAGAGAATTTAAGGAAGGGGCTATCGACACAGGAGGGGACAGGATTAAGAAAACAGACAAGCCCTGGGTGGTGTAGTTCAGTGGATTGAGTGCCAGCCTGTGAACCAAAAGGTTGCTTGTAGGAGTCCTAATCAGGGCGCATGCCTGGATGTGGGCCAGGTTCCCAGTTGGGGGAACACAAGAGGCAGCTGATTGATGCTTCTCTTGCACATTGAAGTTTCTCTTTTTCCTTCCCTTCTTCTTTCTCTGAAGATGGGTAAATAAAATTTTTTAAAAAGAACAAGAAAAGGCAAGGTAGCCAGAGACTGCCCAAGGGCTGAAGGAACAGGGAGGGACATAATATGGAGAGTGGCCCCACAGAAAATGGAGCCTGAGAAGAATGTGACCTTCCCGGAGAGGCTGAAGCAGGGAAGAAACGCCTTCCTGCCTCCCACTCTCCTGTGTGTGCATCGAGGACAGTAAATTGGTGCTTCTTGTGTACAGGTCTTGTTTCCCCAGCTTGTGAGTGGTCAGTAATTAGGGTCAGTATTATGTGTGCTATTTGTTCTGTGTCCCATGGGATTTAACCTAAATCTGAGCACCTAAGTGCTCTTGTCAGGTATAATTGAAAAAAGATAACTACATTATTATCACATCATATGTATAATATACATATAGTGGTATCTCTTTTGGTATTTTATACACATTTTTAAAAATTTTAAGCATACTTTTAATTAAGATATAATTAACACATATTGTATAATTTTGTTATACAATATATTAATTGATACATTGACTATGTTGTAATATAATTACCACTATAGCATTAGCTAACACCTCTGTCATGTCCCATAATTATCATTTCTTTTTTGTGGTGAGAACATTTAATATTCAGTTTATTAGCAACTTTGAAGTATGTAATACAGTATTGTTAATTATAATCCCTTCGATTATGTCGAATGATAACTCTGAAAATATGTGTGGGATATTATTATGAATCAATGATTAGATATCTGCTGGAAATACAGATAGGACTTCCTGGTAATAAAAGTAAGGAAACAGTGGAGCTGGTGAGAAATGGCTGTTAATGGGCATGTTTGGCCAGGTACACTACGCACCATGACTTTCTGGGCATAAGCATTGAGAGGTATTTGCATGGTCTTTTTTGAGAGGTTAAATGATGAGAGGGGAGAAATGTGGCTTCGAGGAAGAAGACTTGCCAGGTTGAGTGCCCAGGTTCTACAGCGATATGGGATCTCCTTAGGAGCCGAGGTGTGCAGTGGAAGGGGCAGCACTGGTGAAAACCAGAGCTAGGATTCTAGTAAATGGTCTGCAAACTCAAAAAAGGTTTTGTCACTATTGACCTTTAAGCTTGTGAGGAATCTCAACTCCTCCATTGTGAACATTGGGCGCTCTCTCTCTCTCTCTCTCTCTCTCTCTCTCTCTCTCTCTCTCTCTCTCTCTCGTGCTAGAGCACTGATTAGATGGGAAATGGTGCAGCAACATGTCACTGTACCACAGCCCACTACCCACCTTGTCTAGCTGACAAAACTGCAGGTTCCTTTGCTCCTTCTGACCCAACTGGCACCAGTGCTTGAAAGTGTATTTAAGTAAACACTAAGGCAGTTTACATGTTTACATGCCTGGCATGAAACAGGTACATTCTGCATCAATAATGAAAAGCCACAAATAACCTACAACAGTTATTTTTATTATCTTTGTAAGCAGTGTGCTCCTCTATCCATAACACATTTTCCATCATTAGCTTGGGGGTGGGGGGGTGGGGGCGGGGTTGGCTGGAGAGCAATGGGGGAAAGTTGTGACAACTATAATAGAACAATTTTTAAAATGTTGGTTGATGGTTGACTCCTGCTGCCCCTTCTTCTTACCATGTGGTTTTTCTCCTTCTGTCCTGCCAAAATCCCCAAATAGGTGGTTATGTCTTCCTGCCTCTTTTTCGCCACCATGCATTCCCTTTTGTAGCCTCTCACAGCTGACTTCATGACATTTATGATAGTTGATTTTTTGTGTTAACTTGACTGAGGCATGGGATGCTGGACATTGGGTCAGGCATTCTGAACTAGTCTGGATGAGATCAACATTTGAGTGTATATAGACTGATGAGATTAACATTTGAATGTATAGATTGAATAAAACAGATTGCCCTCCTGGATGTGGGTGGGCCCCAGCTAACCAATGGAAGACCTGAATAGAAAAAAATGTCTCTATTAAGAAGGAACTCCCTGCCTGAGCTGGGACATTGGTGTTTTCTGGCTTTCTGATTTATATTGAACATCTGCTGTTCTTGGGTCTCCTACCACCCATTATCCATTTCTTCTTGGTGCTCCCATATCAGATAAAATTCCCTGTGTCTGTCTCTTTTCCCTCAAAATTGTCTCTTCCTCCTATTAATTCTTTCTGTGACTGAAAATTTCTGAGTCTGCTTCTGCCCAGGATCCAGTTAATCACCAAATCCTGTCCTAGCTGGTGTGGCTCAGTGGATTGAGTGCTGGTCTGTGAACCAGAAAGGTCCATTCCCAGTCAGAGCACATGCCTGGGTTGCAGGGCAGGTCCCTGGTTGGGGGCCTTCAAGAGGCAGCCAACTGATGTTTTCCCCCTCTTTCTCTCTTTCATCTCCTCTCTCTGAAAATAAATAACATCTTTTTCAAAATCACCAAGTCCTGTTGATTTTTCCATTCATTTCTAGACAGCTCATTCTTTTCATTCTTTCTGCTCAACCCTAACCCAGCCCCCAGCCCCACCAGAAACAGCCTTCTCATTGGCCTCTCTGCCTTCAGTCTGTCTTTTTCTTCACCCTGCAGACCACTGCCAGATTGATTTTAGCAGAACATTATTTTATCACACCTGTCCCTTTTCAATCACCTCCAGTGACTCAAGCAAGGCAAAACCCAGACTTCTTTCCTGAGCCTCTAAGCCTCTCTGCCATCTGACCCACCATTCCAGGCTGACTATTAAGACAAAAATAGAACTCCAAGTAATTGGAGCCATGTTGCCTAGAGCTAGCTGCCTTCCTGACACACCCAGTATTCCTTCCAACACTGAAAAATATAAAAGCATAACTGACTCTTTTTCCAATTAAAAAATCCCCTTTGTACATGCATTATTTGTTTAAATTTTAGATTATATACATTCTGGATAAAAACATGATTCACATGAAGTTCACTATAAAACTTTGAGGAAGCTTGACTTTTCCTAGCCTTGCTTTGCTGTTGTTTCTGTTAGCAATAGTCATCATCTCCACCTTGAGTTAGCTGAGAACAGTGCTTTGTGGAGACACTGGGTTCTCAAAACAAACTCCCTAGGTTTGAATCTAATCTCCACAGGCTGTTTGGATTTAGACAAATCCTTTAATCTCATGCGACCTCAATGCCATAATCTATGAGATAGAAATAACAATAGTCACACCCATAGGACTATTATAAGGTTTAACAGAAAGTGATTAAACAAGTGTAAATGCATAATAAAGGCTCTCTGAGCTTTAGACCTTGTCACGATTTTACTGATGGTGAGCTGCCCCTGCAGTATTGGCATGACCCCATGGAGTTGCCCTCCTGGAATGCCATGGCCATGAGTAAGTGGACATCCTGGTGCACCCCTACTCTTGGCTCACCCTCAAAAGTTATAAATAGGTGCAGGTCATAGAGGTCTCTTACTTGGAGGTGCCTCTGCTTCTCTTTGTCAGACATTCTACAAGGACTGTTATATGCATTATCTCATTTCAACAACCCATAAAATGAAACTGAAGTCTGAGAGGCCATGTAATTTGCCTAATTCTGCACAGCTAAAATGTGAGCTCAGATCCAGCTGTTTTATTCTTGTGGTTCTGATTTTGTCCTGCCTCTCTCATACCTTCGCAGTCACTCTCACTCATTTCCTCAGACCCCCATACCCTCTTCCAATAGCAAGCACTTATGTAGTCAGGGCATTCATTCATTTCTAGTTGATTTGAACTAAGGCAAAGCAAAGCAGTGAAATTCCTCTCCTGGCTCTGAGATGGTTGTAAATCACCTTCATAAGCAGTGACTCAAGAGTGGTGGAAAAGGAAGAGACATATTCTCAGAGCACCTGAGGCATCTAAAGTTACCCACATATGTTACACCATGGGGCATCAAGAGTGATGGGCAGGGCTGAGCTGCTGTGGCTCCTGCTTTATAGTTCTTATGCCAAGGCCCAGAGAAAGTGTGAGACCAGAAAACCATCACTAGGCTTTAGTGTTAAGTTATCAGCCTGAGAGCAGTTTTCTTGATTGTACAGAGGTTCTCAGTGAAGTTATCATCATGGGCTGAAAATGGATGTGAATTCTTCACCTAGGAATTGTACTTACCTTTCTTGCAGCTCAAATGCATGATTCTCCCAACATTAGCAAGTGGAAGAGTTTTATAATTCCTCCACAGAGCGTCACCTGGGTAGGTGGTTTTGTCTGTGGAAGCCTGTTTCTTATGTGCCTTCAGTCATTTCACTGTCAATGATGATTTAGTCAGAATAATATCAACTAGGCTAAAATAACAAACCCTGAAATCAAGTGCTTAACGCAGCAAACGCTTTTTCTTGTGCGTGCAAAATCTGAACGTTGGGGGTTCTCTGTGGTGCCTCAGGGACCCTGGCTTCTTCCATTTGGGGTATTCCCATCTCAACAGGGGGATCCCAGAGTGACCACGTCCAGGAAAGACAGAGCACAGAGGTGGTGCATTAACTTTTAAATGCCATGGCATGGAAGTAACATGGACACTTCCACATGTACTCTGGTGTCTGGAGCTAGTCACCTGGCCCTACCTAATTGCAGAGGGACAGAGCAATGCCACCTTCCTGGGAGATTAGGAAGGAGAGAAGAACCAGATATGCAATCATACTAGTCATCTATACCATAATATTTATCTAAGAAACTATGGGCAACATAAAAACAGAGTTTCCCAAACTTGTCCTGGTGAGAATACACTTTTCTATTAACTTTTAACTATAAAAGGAATACATTTTCATGATATAAAATAAAATGCAGGAAAGAATCAGGTGAAAAGGAGAACTTTTCTATCTTACTGTTGCCTTCTCCTTCCACATCCTTCCCAGAAATTTCTTATATATTCTTTCTGCTATTGTTTTTTACTCAGTAGTACGTCTTAGGTGCTTTTTCATATCAAAATACATTGAGTTACTACCTTCTTTTAATCGCCTACATGGATTTAGTATAAATGGCCCCATTAACCCCTATTAATGGACATTTAGGTTGCTTCCCATGTCTTACTGTAGTAGAGAATGCTATCTTTCACAGTGGATAAGGCACCAGCCTGCGAACCCAAAAGTTGCTGGTTCAATTCCCAGCCAGAGCACATAACCAGGTTGTAAGCAAGGTCTCCAGCCAAGTCTGCAGCTGGAGGCAGATGAAAGGCAACCATACATTGATCTCTCTCTCTCTCTCTGCCTTTCTCCCTTCCCCTCTCTCTAAAACTAATCAATAAAATCTTTTAAAAAGAATGCTATCTTTGCATAGTTTAATAAAACTAGCACATCCTAAGATAGATTCTACACATTCAATGCAGAATCAGAAGGCACAGGTATTTAAAATCTTGAAATCTATGCCAAATTGCCCTCTCAAAAAGGAATAGTTACAAAATTTTACTTCCAAAAAGGGTGGTGGACCTGCTATTTAAATGATGATGGTGATAAGGACTATTTGTGAATTTTATTAGGCATGACAATGATATTGTTAAGTTCATACCTGTTAGGGATGATTACTGAAATACTTGTAGTAGAAATGATATGATGACTTGGATTTGCCTTAACAAAAATAATAAAACAAGCAATAAAAAGTAGATGTGAGATGGAGGAAGCAAGAGTGACAAACTATTGATCATTTTATACATGTGATATTTGCTATAATAAAGTTAACTCTTCAGGTTTGTTCTAAGAGATATGTGAAAAGCACATCGCAACATATTGTCAACTTTTTGATCAAAGTCAGATGTGCCCTGGATGAGGGCAAGCCTCATTTGGTCAGTCAACCAGGATAAGCTGGAGAGAGATTGGGATTTAGGGTGAGGAAGAAAATAGAGCTGTAGGAGAAAGAAGGAATGGGATTGCCAGTCCTCCCCATTGCCCATCCCTTCCAGGTGAACCACAGAGAAGCTCCTGCTTTGAAGGGTGGAATAGCACTTGGGCTTGTAAGACTGTGCACAGCCCAGTAAGGGAGGGTGCGTGGCAGGGGGTAAGGAGAGGGGAGCAGGGTGGGCTGGGAGAAGAAGAGTGGAAAGGTTTCCAACTGACTGCAGCCCTGCCCTTGGTGAAGCCAATAGTGTCACTAAACTCTACATTCACATGTTGTGACCATAGATATATGACTTGTATCTGCATAAAAATTCATGCAGCCAGCAGGAGAAAGAAATTGTTTAGGTGAGAGAATTCAGAAAGAGAACACCATATTGTTTAAGTAAGAAAATGAGCACTTGCAGAATGAACCCAAGTATGGCTAGTAATTATATCCTCTTCTGGCAAGTTCATTGCTGAAATGACTAAATCCAAAGACTGTCTTCAATTATAATCTGAAACACTGATCTCTAAGAATTCTATGAAAGACATCACTAAAAGGGTCCTGCACCTGCATTCTCAGAACTGCATGAAAGAAGGCCACTCTGCAGCCAGGTAACCACATATGTGCACTGAGTGTACATACTATACTCTGCGTTTGCATCATTGAACCCAGTCCTGTCCTTCTATAGCAAGAGCCAGAAAAGTGGCCAAAACTAGGACATGCTGAGGTCACTCTACCAACCACATTCTGACACCCACATCCACCACAATTGTACACATACTTGTAGTTACTGTAGGAGATGCTACAGAAAGGGGGGAAATGTCTTGATAAGAAACTTATCCTTTTTAAAAGAAGCCACCTATTTAGCACCAGTCCACACAACATGATGGCAAACAATAATTTCAGTGACATTCTGCCTCTGCCCAAAATTCATGTGAAGGCAACTGAAGAAAAATCATAGATCAGGCCCTTGTCAGGAAGCATGGTCCTCTCATCCACTCTTCCATCCCTGTCATGAATATTATGGGCCTGTAAGTCAAGGCACTTCCACGTGTTGGGATGCTCAGGATCTGCTAAAATGATTCTGACTCTGTTCCTTAAACTTTGTTTAAGACATAAGAAATGTAATAAGGTGCCCTGGCTGGTGGCACAGTGAATAAGGCGCCAGCCTGTGAACCCAAAGGTTGCTGGTTGGATTCCCAGCCAGGGCACATAACCAGGTTGCAAGCCAGGTCTCCAGCCAGATCCATAGATGAAGACAGGTGAAAATGGCAACCATACATTGATGGTTCTCTCCCTCTCTTTCTCTCTCTGAAAAATAATAAATAAAATCTTTAAAAAAAAAAAAAAAGAAAAGAAATGTAATAGGGAGCCATCATATGAGTAGAAAGGAATAATTTCATACGAGAAGTGTGTGAGCTCTCATAAGTTCAGAGAAGCAAAGACTGTTCCCAGCTTGGGAAAAGGAGTGGCTTCAAAGGAGGAAGAGTATGGAGATGGAGCAATGACTATATACCATGGAGCAATGACTATATAGCATGCTAGAGGAAGGGCCTGAGCAGAGTTGCGGAAACAGGCAGGTTCTCCTCTCCCACTCTCCAGCCCAAGGCTGTGCACAGGCCCCCTACTGGCTGGCTGATTACCTCAGTGCACCCTGCTAAGCTTAGGGATAAATTCTAGTCCAGTTGCTGTCTGCTTTGATTAAGGATCAATCGTAGAAAGAGAATTCTCTCTAGCAAGTTAAAGCAAGGTCTTAAATGACTCACAAAATTACCAGCAAAGCTAAAATCACAGACACTAGATGGAGCTTTCAGAAGTGACTCTGAGCACCAAGGAAACTGCTGCCCAGCTTGTGATGAGGAAGCCCCCATGTGAGGAAGTGGCCACCAGTGAAAATCCTGGCACAACCATGATGGTGCCGCCAGAGAAGCAGTGAATCCAGGAAACATGAGCTCCACCCTACTGTCCACCTGTTACGTTTCACTCACGCACATGTAAGTGACAGAACTTTAATCACATCCAAAACCCTAGGTGCAAAAGCATCTAGTAAATAAAAGAGAGTTGCTAACTTTCCAAGCTCCAAAGTACAGGAAGGAACATTGGAAGAAGTGGGAATCCAATCCTTCTCCAACTTGCCACACCCTCAGACCCCCCAGTGATGGGAGAGGGGATGGCCCGGCGCACTCCAGAGGGTTAGAGTCAAAGGCCAGAACCTGAGACCTTCGGGAAGACTGCTAAAAGCAGAAAGCAGAAGATATCACTCATATAATCCCATTAACATGAAAGTAAATTCTGAAGACTATTTTAATGTGCTTGGGTGTCCTTTATAAACAGTTCTGGAAGTGTGCGACTTCTTTACTCAGATGCAGCTGCTGTGATCCTTAGATTTTTGCAAAGAACTTCAGGCATCAGTGGGGTGTACAGCATCCCACACACTGATGAAGACTGAGGGAAGTTAATTTGAGGTCGAATTTCCAAGTCTGAATAATGCTAGGAGGAAGTTGGCACCCAGCTCCAGGTTTTATTTGTCATATCTGTCCCTGCTGAGGAAAGCAAACAGCAGGTAACTGTAGAACACACCTGTCTATAGCAGCTGTTTGATGTTAGCAGGCTTTGATTGTCAACTGAGCAATTTGCTTAGGATTTGGAAACAAAGGAAGGAGATTGTCAAGAGCTGGAGGAGCAGGTGACATGCAGCATGCCTATATGCTCACAGCAGTCAGGAGGAGAATGCATGAGCACAAGTGTGAGCGAAAGATTGGCACCAGAGGTAGTGCACTTGGAGAAAGTGACAGCCTCCTACGGGGAAGTAATGGGATCTCTACAATAAAGTGCCAACTCCCTACGCCAATAAAGCCTTGATGTCACTAAATACCATGGTACTAGTAAACAGTGTGTCAGGGTGGGAGCTAGAAGAGGAAAAATGCATGGTTAAAGAAAAACATCAGTAAGGACTCCAGAAGGATGCTGGCCAGAATGGTTTATAGTTTATAGTGACTGATTTAATACTAAGAAATGTCTGAACCTGCCTGTCCTTCATGATCCAGCTCAAATAAATCCCATATCAACTCATTCACTCATTCATTCATTCAGGGGCTCTACTCAGCCCACTCTACCTTTTGGGCACAAGATTTACAACACACCATGCAAGTCAGGGTGCCCATAGGGAGAGAAGTCAAAGATACAATTATCTCTAAAGCAACTTCTGTCTAGTAGAAGGTAGCAGGTGAAACAGTGATTTGAAAATTTCGGGATTTTAGTTTGATGAAAGGAAATGAGGAGAAGGATCTGGAAGGCCTTCCAAGAGGAAGCAAGCTCGTGAACACCCCTCCCTTGGCTGTGAGTCCCTCTGAACAACCAGGGTACCTGCAACTTGGCCATCACCTACCTTTAGAGTTAGTGGTCTTTCCATATAGCTAGTCTACTGACCTAAATAATGAGCTTTGAAAGTATTTTTTAATGAATTGAGATAATATACATAAGTATAGAATATTTACTAGACATATAGTTGGTAATTAATAAATACTACTCTTTTTCTGGGATTGAAATGGCTCAGAGGAAAGGAAAATAAATGTTGCAGCTGAATATAAGGCTGAAAAGCAGTGCAAACCTTTGACCAACTGCAGTGTTAAAGGACTGGTGTTGGCAGCCTACTTGAATTCTTTTATAAAGTATGTTTTATTGATTATACTGTTACAATTGTCCCAATCTATTTTCCCTTCTGCCCAGCACCCACCTTAGTTCATGGCCATGGATCATGCATATATGTTCCCTGGCTTCACCCTTTCCTATATTCTTATCTTCCCCCTATCTGTCTTGTACCCACCAATTATGCTTCCTAATCCCTGCACCATTTCCTCATTTCTCCCCTTTCTCCCTCCCAGTGGATAACCCTCCAAATGATCCCCATACCTAAGATTCTGATCCTATTCTGGTGTTTGCTTAGTTTTTGTTTCTATTTTCTTAAGTTCTGTTGTTGATAGTTAGTTGTACATTGTCATTTTAGTGTTCATAGTTTTGATCCTTTCTCTTTTTCTTTTTTTTCTAAAGATTTTATTTATTATTTTAGAGAGAGGGGGAGGGAGAGAAGAGAGAGGAAGAGAGACATCAATGTACGGTTGCCTTTCACCTGCCTCCAGCTACAGACCTGGCTGGAGACCTGGCTTGCAACCTGGTTATGTGCCCTGGCTGGGAATCGAATCAGCAACCTTTGAGTTCTCGGGCTGGCATCTTATCCACTGTACTATCAGCCAGGGCTTGATCCTCTTTTTCTTAAATAAGTTCCTTTAACATTTCATATAATGACTTGTTGATGATGAACTCCTTCAGCTTTACCTTGTCTGGGCAGCACTTTATCTGCCCTTCCATTCTAAATAATAGCTTTACTGAATAGGGTAATCTTGATTGTAGATCCTTGTTTTTCATCATTTTGAATACTTCTTGTCAGTCCCTTCTTACCTGCAAAGTTTTTATTTTTTGAGAAATCATCTTATAGTCTTATAAGAATGCCTTTATAGATGGACGTAATACAACAATAAAATTTTTTAAAAAATAGAATGCCTTTATAGGTAACTCTCTTCTTTTCTCTTACTGCTTTTAATATTCTCTCTTCATCTTTAACCTTTCGCATTTTAATTATGATGTATCTTGGTATGGTCCTCTTTGGATCTAGCTTGTTTGGGACTCTCTATGCTTCCTAGACTTGTATGTCTATTTCCTTTGCCAAATTAGGGAAGTTTTCCTTCATTATATTTTCACATAAATTTTCAATTTCTTGTGATTCCTGTTCTCCTTCTGGTACCCCTACCATTCCGATGTTGGCCTGTTTAAAGTTGTCCCAGAGGTTCCTGGGCCTCTCCTTATTCTTTTTGATGATTGTTTCCTCCTTCTGTACTGATCAACTATTTATTTCTTCCTTATGTTCCAAGGCATTGATTTGAACCCTGGTTTCCTTCCCATCAGC
This sequence comes from Noctilio leporinus, assembly GCA_004026585.1. Lineage (NCBI taxonomy): Eukaryota > Metazoa > Chordata > Mammalia > Chiroptera > Noctilionidae > Noctilio > Noctilio leporinus. The sequence continues at coordinate 402,999 of PVIW01000476.1, read as the reverse complement.
ATTGATTTTGTGTGAATTTTCTTTTGTTTCACTTAGCATAGCTTTCACTTCCCTTCTGAGTTTGCCCTACTTAAGCATATCTGTCAAGTCTGTAAGCTTCTTTATCACCAGTGTTTTGAACTCTGCATCTGTTACATTGGCTATCTCCTCATCACTTAGTTCTCCCACTGGAACCTTGACCTGTTCCCTCTTTTGGTCCATACTTCTCTGTCTTCACCAGTTGACTGGCTCCTCTGTTTGCCTGTGTCACACCTGTTACATTGTAAGGAGTGGAGCCTTAGGTGTTCCTCAGGGAAGGGCCACTTGGTTCTGCACATGTTGTGGTACTGTATGTGGGCAACAGGGTCTGGATGGAACAATGCTGCTTGCTAAGAACTTGCCCCTTTTCCAGGCACTGTTTCTGCTTCCTATATGGGACAGGTGCCTCTCCACCTATTGCCCTGGCTATTTTTCTCAGAGTGGGTGGGTCTGCAGACATTCTAGGACCATGGGGGCCTCTAAAAAATGGACTCTGCTGAGAAACCAGCAGTTTCTTTCTCTGCCCCAATCCCCACTGATTTTCATAGTCACTGGCACTAGAACCGTGAGTTGTGTAGCCTGGTCTGGTGCTGGGAGTGCTCCCCAGGTGTCCTTCCCTATTTTTTTTTAATGTGCTTTGTGTAGGCCAACCACTGCCACTGTCTTGCCACAGCTGTTGCTGCTCTACTAAACTGTGTACTCTCTGTCCTGGCTTCATCCTTCCTACCTGTCTGGATGAGTATTTCTTCTTTCTATCTTTGTTGGACTTTCATACAGCTCAATTTTCTGGAACTTCTCGTTGTCTCCAGTTTTGAGGTAGTTGTCTTCCTTCATAGTTATGGAGAGAGACAGAGCATGTCTACCTAAGCCTTCCTCTTGGCCAGAAGCCTGAATTCTTTATTAGTATTTGTGTCAGAGCCAGTCCCTTCTGTTGCTGGAAAAGGGTTCGCTATCATGTTGGGGAGAATTACTCTGAAAATTGCTGTTTGTTTTTAACTATGATTATAGAGGAAACATGCATGAATCTAACTGAATTAAAAGCCAGATGTAACATGGGAAGTGTTAAAGATCTTTCCAACAACTGTTGGGAATGAGAAGTTATCTATAATATAAATGTGGACATAGTTCCTGTAACTTTTACACCTTTCAAACTCCAATTTAAATTTAAATCCAAAATGCATTGTTCTAAGGGCAATTGTTCCACATAAAATCATGAAATCAAATTAGCTTCTCATCACCTTCTCAAGGAAAGCCTGAGAACTGAATCCACGGAGTCAAATGTCAGCTTTCGCATCAGACAACTCTAGGTCAGTGTTGAAGCAGTGCTGGAAAAAAGAACTGGAAAGCAATAATGTATTCACAAATTAGGATTCTGTGCCAATCTGGGGAGCTCTGTCCCACAGGTGAAACAATAAGTGGAAGACTAGTAAGTGGGCAGTTGTCCAAACAGAGGGTTGTAACACAACTGAAGTACCAAGGGACCTCACAAATGACAATGTCTGTGAATGTCACCAGCAGCATGCAGAATTGGGCCCACAGGCTACTCACCTTTTCCCCAGGCAGCCTGCTCTCCCCTAAGGCCTGGCAGAGAACACCCAACTAAGATGTGAGCTGTTTCCTTCGAGGTGAGTTCACCACGGCATGGAAAATGTTGCCTTGACTCCACAACACAGAGCAGTGCGGGGAGCACTGGATGTCATGGTAACTTCTGAATGTGCATGCAGCCTTCGAAGGTGTTCCACTGGGGCTGAACCTTGTGCTGCTAGAAAAGGAGAGTGTGTGGCTCAGAGGAAAGCCCCACATGCTGCTGAAGGGAAGTCCCACACACCTAACGCTACCTACTTCGAAATGACCACTTACTTTTGTCAATTCAGTGAATCTCTTCTGGAGCACTGCTTGCCTAATATAGACATTTGTATCTTAAGAGACTGTAAAACTTATTAATCCTTAAAATGTGTAGGTGATGGGGGTTTCTCCCTAGGTGAGGCAAATGACTTGGCTTAAATAAAGAAGAATGTTGCTGTCGTCAGGCCTTACAGCAGAGAAAAGCAGAGACTCTGGCAACATGTGGCCTGAGCTCAAATGCTGGCTGTGCCACTTACTAGTGTCCGACCTGGGGTGAGTTTCTTAGTTTCTCTGTGCCTGAGTTTCCTCATCTGTAAGTTGAGCTTATGTATGCCTACCTCACAGAGTAATGGTAAGGACTAAATGAGTTAATGGATAAAGTGTTTACAATGGTGTCTGGCACTGAGTAAGCACCAAAGAAGAGTTAAGCTGACTGCTACCACTTCCTTGGTTGTTTTTGTTGTCATCACTATCAGTTCCTACAGGCGATTGCATTTGCAACCCCTAGCCTAGAGCAGTTTTGCCCACCAGGAGACATTTGACAATGTCCAGTGATGCTTACTTGTCATGACTTGGGAGGGAGGCACTAGCAGCTCCTTGTGGGTAGAGGAAAGGAGCGAAGCTGAACACCTCACAACACACAGGACAGCTGCCACATCAAAGGATTATCTGACCCAAAATGTCTCATGTGCCAAGGTTGAGACACCTTTGCCTGCCTGCACCACATATGCACATCACTCTCAGGGCTTGCCTCCGAGAATAGGGAAGAGAATATGGATGGAGGAAGGTGCTGGAAGAGGTGAGGATGTCTGTTTCTCCTGTTAGTAGCTGTGGTTGAAGATGCAGCAATGGTTTTATTTTGGCGGAATCAACATGACTACCTCAAAACAAATGCCACCATCACTTTGGGCTCCACTGCTTCTTGGGCAGATTTGTAGAGCAGGCTGCTTGCCAAGGAGAACTACAACTGTCTTCTCATTTGCTACCAGGATCCACGCTCCACAAAAGAGAAGATTAGATTGGGTCGAATTGCCTCCATTTAATCTGTAAAACTCCAGTGAGCAGAACACACACCAAAACTTGTTCAGAGACAACTGGCCCCTTCATGCTCCACCAACTCCCATCCACTTGCCCAAAGGCTGACTTGTTCTTTCCAAGTATAGGACTGTAGCAGAATTGCATGAAGGAGCCTCTTTAGGCTGTTTCCCTCAGAAAGGGCAGGCCCTCAGCCTGTCCAGTTACCACAGGTGCGGGGAAGAGCACTGTGTCTGGTGTCCTAAGACCTACATCACTTCCTTACTCTGTGGAACTTTGTCCTCGCCCCAACTCTTCTAGGTCTTAATTTTCTCATCTGGAAAATGTACCCCACCTCCATCATAGGGATGCTGTGCACTTCAAATTAAGTAATAGTTATGAAAGTACTTTGAAGGCTATAAGCACTGTAATAATGTTATTCCTTGACTATAGATTAACGAACATAATAAAATTGCTATTGCAGATATTAGCATAATAGCACAGATTGCCCTTCCCTTTAATGAAATCCATCTGGGATAAAATGCTCAGGCTTTTTCTGATATTCTCTCACCATTTTTCTTCAGTGGGAAGCCATGAGGCTCCATGGTCCCTGCCACATACCTCTGTATGAGTCACTCTGCCTAAAAGGACATTGCTCAGATATAGATTAAACATCCACCTAGAAATTGCCGAGACTCTAATTGCCTGAACAGCTCTAGCAAGAGGGTCAGCAAGTATAGTCATGCACTGTGTAATGATGTTTTGGTCAAGAAAGGTCTGCCTGTATGCCAGTGGTTCCACAAGATTGTAATGGAACTGAAAAATTCCTATCACCTAGTGTCACCATAGTTGTTGTAATGTCATAGTGGGACACATTATTCACATGTTTGCGGTGCTGCTGGTGTAAGCAAACCTACTGCACTGCCAGTCGTATAAAAGCAAAAAGCATACTAGTACAATTACAGTAGTAGGCTGTGTGGTTTGTGTAAGGGCACTCTATGATGTTCACACAATGACAAAATTCCCTAATGACACATTTCTCAGAATGTATCCCTATAGTTAAGCAGCACATGACTGTATTTGAAACTAGTAAGTTTGGAAACGATGCTCCAATCAAACCAACTTTAATTAGAAAATCTGTTCAATTTTGCCAACTACAAGTACAGTGCTTCCCCTTCCTAGCCAGGGGGAGCTTGGGCTGGTTCAAAGTCCCCAATGGAGGCTGGAGGGCTGGCTCTACCTGAGGATACCCTGCTTCCTGCCCTGTGGACGGGCAGGTGCAGGGCGAGGCTCCTTGGCAACGGCCTTCCAGGGGCCCTGCTGCAGCAGGGCGGCTACAGAACCCTGTGTGCTACCAACATCTCAGCATGTGGTTTTCTCTCTCCACATCCAAATGTAACACTGCCAATTCGAAATGAATTGCGATGCTTCTCTTCATTTCTCCTGTCTGCTTTTCTCCGGCAAGCTCCATGAACATTTCCATTGTCACCAGGCTCTCTGTGAATCGGCAGTGACCACCAGCAGCCCATCCTAATTTCACGCTGCCATTCCCCCTCTTCTTTCCTCATTTCCAGCACAACAGTGGTAGAACAGTGGCTTAGTACTGGCTGAAGAAGTGATTTATGACTACATTTCTCCCTTATTAGGAGAGCCTGCCTACTAAAGGGAGCCTTGGCAAAAACTACCTTTCTCTTTTTCTCAAAAGACTTTTCAATAATTTCCCTATTTTTAAGTTTCCTTTTGCTTGACCTTCACCATGGACTCTCTGAGGGCTGCTTTCTGCCTTGTCTTCATTTAGTTATTAGAACAGGTTTCACATCCTTTTTTAAAGTGATATTCATAAAGGGGGAGGTCATCAGGGGTCTAGGGCCACACAGAAACTGTCAGCCAGAGAGGGCACTGCCTCCTGCCCGGGAACATCGGAGGACTGGACAACACCTGAGCCAATGGGGGAAAGTGACCTTGGGTTGGAAACAAAGGGCTGGGCCTGGAAGCGGGCTCTTGGTTTCTGCAGCAGCACAGCAACTCACCCTAGGAAAAGGGAGAGTGCAGAAAACAAAGGCTCTTTTGGCATTTCTGATACCATCTTTGGAAGTGAATAAGACAAATAACTTTAAAGGGGCAGGGGAGATCGATGGCTCTGCTAACTTGAGCCCGTTGGTATAAGGGACACTGATTTATCAGCCTTCATAAGAGTGGATAAGCTCTCAAAATGAGTGTTCTGTGATCGGAGGCTGTACCTCCTGCTAATCTGCGTTGCTCTCCTAGTTGGGGGAGTGTGTGCAGAGTGGGAGATGACTGTGACAGGGACTGCAAATACATTTGATTCCATTATTCACTGAGCCACCAGTTTGCTTTCTTAAATTGGGGCTGTTAATTGTAGTATTCCAACGTACAACTTAAAGCCATTGGGAATTATATTTCAGAACCAGTTTGGTGGATCCTATTGCTGAGAGTAGTACCCTGTCACTTTTTTTTACCAGTATTATGAAAGCTGCTTTCCTTGTATTAGCAGAATGGAGTCAGAAACCAGGCAGCCATTCGGAAAGCAGGAGGGGCGTTCTCCCCAGGGCCAGGAACCATGCAGAATCTAGCAGAGAGAGGGAAGCCAGTATTTAAAATAAGAATAAGAAAATACAGCTGTAAAGTGGGCAAGTAGCTAGGCTGAATATTGGTGCTGAACAGTGCCTGAGCACTGGCTAGGGCTGCCTGAGTAAGATTAAAATCTGCAGGGAAATTTTGTTCCTTAGCACTGGCAGAAATTAGGAATAAATTCAATTGCATTCTGCACAATAGCTGGAAGCTATTGAGGTTAAGTGGCCTCGCTCTCTGATGTGTTAGTATTACTGAGCACTCTCTGCCCATGTGACTTGGTGCAATCTGCTCTTGGAACACGTCTCCATGGCAACTGATGATTTCTATTACAGCACATTCAAGTTCATATTCTAGGCCTGTCATACGCTTGGAAATTTCCAGTTAAAATATTTATTTATGAAAACGGCACACACACAAAAAGCCACCCAGTATACTTGCAGGGATAGAAAACAAAAAAGATAGCCCAATGCAGGATGATTTATCTACATATTCACCATGTATCCCCATTATATTTCTCAGATAAGAAAAGATTATTGCATTTTCACTTAGCTGTTTCTACCAAAAAAAAAAAAAAAAGCCCATGGGTAGCCAATTTGGGGGAGGGGCAGTGAGAATCGTGCCTGCTGTTGTTTGTGTATAGGTGTAATGTGTCTGCGCACAAAGTAATAGAAGTACCCTGAAAAACCTGCAGACCAGAGTTGCCACTTGGCTCTCCCAGGCACATGGTTCCAGTTTCGGCTTCCTACTAAGGTTCTACAAAGCCTTTTTATAGTCAACCCTCAAATGGGAAAGAGCTGCACTCACCCCTCAGCCATGAGGAGGTGGTGGGAGGGTTTTTCATTGGTGGGTCACAATTTGGGAGTCACGAGGGATTCTTAAGCTGACCTCAGTAGAGAAGGAGGGTAACCTGCAACATGACATGGCAGACTGCTCTCTCCAGTAGAGTCCATGACTGGGTTCCTTAACAGAAGTCTCTGTGGCTTTCTGGGGATACCGCCTAAGCACAGTTTTCATGAACCCCAGGGACTCCCACTCCTTCCAGAAGGACTAGTTAGGCTTGTAAATGCCCACTGACTTCTCCCCAGAGGAAGATAGTTAAGGGTTAAACTAAACCCTTCCTGAGAAAGAAAGAAAGAGAAAGAAAGCAAGAAAGCATTGTTTTTTGGCCATAGGCTTTACAGAGAGGGGTGGCTAAAAAGGCCTCCTGGCTTTGCCTACTTTTTCCCCTTAGTCAAGCACATTAAATATGTTAATAAAAGATTGGCCAATGCTTTCTTTATCAGAAGCTTCCAGGTGGCTGCCCTGACCCTAGGTTCCCAATTACCTGGTGAGGGTTTCATGGCTCTCTGATGGTTCTTTCTCTTGCTATTAAAATCAATCAATCAATCTCTATCTCTCTATCTCGCTCTTTCTCTCTCCCTCCCTCCCTACTCCCTCCTTTCTCTCTCTCCCTCTACACTGTATCTTCTGCCATATCTGGAATTATATCCTGGTTCATAGCTAGATTCAACTTTGTTTAGTGGAGCAGTTCTGAACTTGTCTAAGCTTAAGAGTCACTGGGATGGTTGTTTAAAATACATGTTCCTACTGAGTCAGAATCCCCAAGGGAATGAAGTAGCCTGAGAATCTGTATTCTTACGATCAGGCAAATTTGAATAGAACTACACTTGGATTGTGGAGCCTATTATCAATATTCAGGCTATCTGTCAAAAGTCAGCCATCCCATGTGTAAGAAAATAACTTCTTAAAGCCTATGTGCCAACCCACAGCTCCAAAAAAGGAGTATTTGAGCACATAGAACAGATAGATAGGGCTGTTTGGAGATGATAGGTGAACTGCAGGGTTAAATTTTTAGTACCACTCAGCAGCTTTGCCTCTAAGGATTTACAAGACAACTGTTCTGTTCAGAGATTGCTGCCTGCATGTGAGAAGGTAGGGAAAGCAATGGTAAAAGATGGCAATGCTAAATCTAAAACCCTGGCCAGGGAGGTGTGTGTTCTGCATTCATCAGAGGAGACACCAGGCGTAGCAAAAACTTGTGCTTTTTTTCTCCATGTCTCCCTACACACCTAACACAAGTGCCTCGTGCCTGGACACACAACTCCTTTGAGAGATTCTAGATAAAGACTTTGATATCAATACCACTCAAATCAATTGTTCCATCTCTGAGGGTAGGATGGGGATTGCTGAGCTTTCAATATTCTGTTGATTGCAGTCATGTAAAGTGAGCTGGTGGGCTCTTGGAGAAATTAGAACAGCTATGGTTAGTTCTTGAATCAATTAAAGGGTTCCAAAGAACTACACACACACACACACTTCTGAGAGAGAGAGTGGAACAGAGAAAGTGATTGATTTAACATGCGCCTGAAGTGCCTGGACCCATGGATCTGGAAATTACTTTTTCAGATTCTGGAGTGGATTACAGACCTGTAGGCCCTATCCAGCCAAGGAAACAGCAAGACCCCCAGCCCAGAATGGCCCTGGCCTAGCCTTGCTCAGGCTGTTGCCTTTGTGTGGGGCAGCAGCGTCACCTAGTGATCCTGCGGCTTAAGTACAAGCTCTTTTCCTGGGAACTGTCCTATTTAGTCAAACTGCAATGGTATCAATTATCCATATTAATGAGTGAGAGTAGTAATATATATAATCCCAGATAAGAGATGACCCCCAATTCCACTTCTGGTTAGCCTGAAGTGCCTTCTGTGACTACGTAGCATATGGATTTTCTATTAAGTAAAGTAAAACAGAGCATGGCTGAGCTCACATCAGGCAGGATGGGTACAGGAGGTAGGAAGAGCTCGCAAGGTTTTTTGTTTTGTTTTGTTTTGTTATTTAAGATTTTGTTTCATTATTTTTAGAAAGAGGGGAAGAGAGAGAGGCAGAGAGGGAGAGAGACATCAATGTATGGTTGCTTTTCACCTGCCTCCAGCCACAGACCTGACTAGAGACCTGGTTTGCAACCTGGTTATGTGCCCTGGCTGGGGAATCGAACCTGCGACCTTTGGGTTCGCAGGCCAGCGCCTTATTCACTGTACTACCAGCCAGGGCTGCTCACAAGGTTTTTTTTAAAAAAGCTGGATCCTTGGGTTAGTTCAAGTCCTCTTAGAAGTAGATGCCGAGGTGGAATTAGAAATGCAAGAGAAGAGATTTAGTAGAGTTAACACCTATGAAAGATGAAGGAAGCAGGAATAGGCAGGGAGATGCTTCAGACCACATGTGGGTCTGACATCTGTGAAAAGGAGAGGGGAAGAAAGACAAGCTAGGGAGAGCCTCAGGCTGCAGTGCCTCCGGAGAAGAGCTTGGCCAGCCCAGTGGGGCAGCCTGGTGCAAAGACCCAGAAAAGGTGACCCCTACTTCAACCACTGTGCGTGGTCACTGACCAGGAGCTACCTTGGGACACTTACAGCTAGAGGCTACCAGCTAACTGCACTCCTTGGAGCAGATTCTCTCGTGAAGGGTGACCTGAGCAGCATGACTCTGTGGAGTCCCTGCCATGGGCTTGAAGGGAAACTGTCTAAATCTAGCCCTGATCAATGCGGCTTAGTTGGCTGGACTTCGTCCCACAAAGTAGAAAGTCACCAGTTCAGTTCCTGGTCAGACACATGCCTGGGTTGTGGGTTTGATCCCTGATCAGGGCTCGTGCAGAGGCAACCAATTAATGTTTCTGTCTCGCATTGGTGTTTCTTTCCCTCTCTTTCACCCTCCCTTGTATGCCCTCTAAGAATAAATAAAATCTTTTTTTTTTTTAATCTAGCACTTGTTCTCATTTGATTAACTAATTTAAACTGAAAAAAGGGTACTCTGAGCAGCCTTTATTACCCTGGCCTTTCTAAACAGCAAGCTGTCTGCCACCCATGGTGTAGTCTCTGCCCAGGAAACCAAGTTCAATATCAACAACCTGGAACACCAATGGCACTTTAGCTTCTTTGTTGAAGATAGATTTGGGTCTCAGAATGTCACCATCCTTCCCAAGCATGAACAGTGACCTCATGTCTGTGCTGCTTCTCTCCCTCCCGTAAATGGTCTTTGATGCTGTTGACCATGAGAAGTCACTCTCCTGGTGATATGACCTGATCTCCGTATTTTAAAACATAAAGGAACTTGCTCAAGTTCAAGGATGTTCATAAATCCAATTTGGATGAATTAAGAAACCCAGATAGCTCTGCAGGCAAGGATGCAAAGTTTTCAAATCACAAAGGCCCAGGATGCCTTGAATAAAAAATGCAAGGAGCCACTTGACAAAGAGCCTTGAAAAGATCTAAGGGTGGAAAAAAAAAAAATAGCCCACTGTGGAAATCCAGAAAGGATGAGAAAGAGCAAAAAAAAAAAAAAAAAAATGAATTCACGAACTCTTTCTAAGGCTTGTCAAGGGAAGATAAGAGCAGCAGAGAGGTTAGAGGCAGTTAAAACGGGTGAGGGAGGAGGAAGCGTGCGCAATACAGTAGCTGGACTAATAAATGAGAAGGCGAGTGAAATTAATGATAACTCTGAGCAGCAGAGATACCAAGCTGCTCTTTTAAATTGGTCTTTAACACGAAAAATAAAGGAAAGGAGCATAGATAATTAGGAAGTAATGAAGGCCTTTAAATATAGATGTTGGAATAAACCAGGTAGGAGAATACTTGAAAACATGGTATCATATGGAAATCAGAAGGTCCAGGTAATGTACATTCCCAACCCAGAGGAAATCAATTAATGAACTTGCTGAACTACTGGCCATTATTTTCAAAGGCTCCGAAAGACCAGGGATTTTAAAATGAAAATATTTGACCAGTCTTTTACCAAATGAAAAAAAAAAAAAAAGAAAAGTGGCCTCAATAATTACTATACCTGTCACTATATACTCTCCCCACCTCATGGGGATGTTATAATGACAAATGAAGTTAGAAATATTAAACCGCCTGGTGGAAAGCAAGGTGAGGAGGAGAGTATGTGTGATTGGGCTGATGGACCAGAGATGGAATGGGGAGGGATAATACAGACATTTGACATTTAGTTCAATGGAATGCTTTTGGAGGTTGTAGAGTTGTGTTTTTGTTTTTAAAGCTGATATAAAATCAGTTTACATCCTTTGGTGAATAAGGGAGAAAAAAGTCTTCATAGGATGTGCCAATATATGGTGTTAAATTTTCTAAAGATAATCCACAGGTGGATAATGGAGCGTGTAGGCAGTATGAAGTCTCCAAGCCTTCTCTTTAATAAATAGACTGCAACATCATTATTTATTGTAATCAAAATAAATGATACATTGTTCTTGTAGAAAAAAATATGGATAAGCAGTAATAATAATAATAACCACCAAAAATCCTGCCCCTGCTTATAAAATTTGATGGTGTTTGCATCTATAATTTTTCCCAGGCAAATAAATAGAGAAATTATTTTTATTAAAAATAAATAAATAAAAAAGTTGGATGGTCTTTTATGGGATGGTTCATATACATATTAAATAACTTTTTTTGTACTCATTGTAACATGTACACCTATCTATCAATTTAAATTGCTTCAGAATTATTTAACCAATAAGTTTTAGACATTTAGATTATTTTCTCTTCTTCCTTATTGCTACCAGGAACACTTCAATGAACACCCTTAAACAAACATCTTCATATATTTATTATTTTCTTTCCTTATACTCCTTATACTTTCTTTTCCTTATACTCCTATAAGGGGGATTGCCAAGTCATTTGTAGTGTTTTTTTTTTTTTAGGACTCTTGTTCCATATTGCTAAATTACTTTCAAGAAAGAAGATAATTAACACTATACCAACAATAAATGAAAATCCCAATTTTCTCATATACATAGCAACTGGATTTAATAAATTTTTAATATTTCAATTTAATAAACATCCTATAACAGCTAAATTTGGATCATTAGATGGAACAAAACACCTAAGAAAATTTATATATTTTCTACACTGGCTTTAAACTATTGGGGGAGGGGTTCTCTTTTCTTCTTCCCTCTATCTCTCTTTTTTCCTTCCTTTCTTCCTGTCTGCCTGCCTACCTGTCTACCTGCTTTTCTCTTCATCAAAGCTGCATTGACGTATTTTTCATTAAGCTGGGTAAGAAGTTCAAATGGCACTATTGAGAATAACAGGTTGTAACTGTCAAACAAAGTTAAACATCTGCAAGCCTATGAACCAGGCACACACACTGGAGTAATGCTTGCATTACAACATGAGAATGCACAAGAACATGAGTAGCAGCCCTGTCTGTCACAGCTAAGGAACTGCCAACCACCCAGCTGGACAGGAAAATGGATGAGTAAACTATGCCATATTCCCACAATGGATTGTACTATGGCAGTGAAATGGATAACCACAGCTAAATGCAACCTTATATGAACCACTGAACCTTAGAGCAAGAGTTGAATGAAAACACAGGTTGCAGAAGATTAAGTACAGTATGCTACAACTTTTATAAGGTTCAAAAGCAAATAAACTTAAATAACGTATTACTTAAGGGTACATACACATGTGATAAAAAGTATTTTTTTCATCAGATAATAAAAATAAAATTCAGGACAGTGATTACCTCTGAGCAAGGAGGAGATTGAAGGACTAAAACGAAGGAATTCTTAGATACCACATTGGGACTGTCATCCCCAGGGATATCACACATACTTGTTTAATTGTTCTGCTTCATACCTTATACGCATAAGCATCTGAGTGTATCAACCACAGAGAGACAATTATGTATTGCACACTGACTAGTTAGCAGATTTCATTGGCTACTATGTCAAATAATGTTCCAATGTCCCCCAAGAGCAGAAGCAGTTTTTCACTGCTAAACCCCCTACTGTGCTGGCTGGGTGCTTGCCACAGAGAGTACAGAACAGAGCCTCTCTGGGGGATTCCACAGTCCCCCAGAGAAGTGGCCGCACCTCACACCTCAACTGGAGAATTCCCTCTACTCTGGAGACTCAGGAGGGAGAAAAATGAACCAGAACATGTAACAGACACAACTTCTTGAGGAATTCCCTCAGGCTCTGGGCTCTGACCTTACCCACTCACATGTACTTTTCTAAAAATAGATCCCCAATTCTGGCAAAATGGTTAAAGGAAAATAGCCTGTTTTAAGAAGAGAGGTCTAAATAGCAAAATCATTTTTGCTTAAGCAATGAGCCAAGTCACTTCTAATGAAGTTGGGGCATTACTGGAAACAAGAGATATATTTAAATTGTCCATACATTACCCCAATAAGTCACTTAAAAAATACTCTCAAAGTACTAAATGTATTTTCAGTGGCACACGCCTGACCTTTTTAGAAGAAAGATAATGCTGGAACATTTTGAGAATAAACATTTATCCAAATTAGTAGTCAAGACACTGGTAAAATTGTTTTTACGTTTTCTTAACACCTTTAACTATACCCTATGCTTCAGAAATAATTTATTTTTTCAACCTTTAACAAAAAACAGGGTCTGTCTGTAAAGTAGCAGGACTATGAGAGCAGAAACTTTTTTGATGACCCAGTGAGAAATCTTATAATGGTCCTATTACTTTTAAGGCCTCAGGCAAGATGGATATATGCATTTGCAACATTTCATATTATGACTTGTAGTCCATAAAATGCTACTCTTTTTATAACTGTATTTCCGAGTGTTTTAAAATCAATGCCATATTCTTTTGTATAATATTCACAATAAAAGTGGATGTATTCATCCAAACCTGCCTCTCTTCCTAGTTAGGGACACACAGTCTTCTCTCAAATTCCTCACAGCTAGGATGCCTTAGAAACCCACCTGTATTAAATCTGCATCTGAACCTTTCATCAACCATTTTTTTCAGGGCCTGAAAAAAATAATACTAATTTCATTGTTCTCCTGACAGCGCTTCAGGTTGAGGTTTGCAGGGGAGAAGTTCAGTACCTCAATCTTACTCGCCTCTGATACTTTCCCCACCCCACCCCATGCTCCACCTTTCCCTTAGCCAAGCTCATCACCCTCCCCTCCATTCCCCGCCTTTCCCTTCTCTCTCTCTTCCCTCTTCCCTTTACTCTAAAACTTCTAGAAGAACATTCACTCTCCTCCCAGAAACTCCTCATCAGCTACAGCCTGATTTCAGCCCTTTGTTGTGCCTGCCCACCAGTGCTCACTGAGATCAGCCTCCTGGTCGCCACAATTATGAGCGGCCTGGTTTTCCCCATATTGCCTGACTTTGTAGACCTTTGGAGGGGCCCCTCACTGGTTTTCCTTCTATGGACTCCCTCTGAGCTGTCTTTCCTGACTCCTCTTTCTCTACCCCTCCCTCTAGGATCAGCACTCACACCCAAAACTGCAACCTCTCTCATCCTGCTCTTCTGACCACTGGGAGTTCCTCCTTGTGTGCCACAGGTAGTCAAATCAATGCCCTTAGACAGGCTTGTCCCTTTGCTTGGAATGCTGTTCCTGATATCATCATCCCACCCATTCCCCTTTTCTCCACCTGCCCAAACCCCACTCACCTTTTAGGGACTGCCTTAAAGGCAAAAGGTAGTGGCTGAGGGTATGAGCTCTGGAACCAGATGGTGTAACTTCAGATCCTGACTCTACATGGACAGACTTGGGCAAAGTTATTAACCTCTCTGTGCCTTCATTTCCTCTACTATAGAATAAAGATAATAATAGTCTCTGTCTCTGAAGATTGTTATGAGAATTAATGAGTTAATATTTGTAAAGTCATGGGAGCAAAAAGGGGATAGATGTAATACAACAACAATAAATTTTTTTAAAAATATATTTGTAAAGTCCTTAGAGTGGCATCTGAAACATTGTTAAGTACCGTGTATGTTTATTTAAGGTGGGAAAAAATGTCAACTCGAAAAGTATTTTCCAAACGCTTGCGTTTATCACTTTAATTATCTCTCATTAGCCCACTTATCATCATGTATTATGTTATTTAGGTAAATGTCTCCTGGAATACTCTGTGCCCCTTGGTCAGAGACCCTGTCCCAGTCACTTCTGTGTCCCCATCTGGCACAAGGCAGCTTTCAGCAAGTGTCTTTTGAATGAGTGGACAATCACACAGGATGGGTCATTCATGAGCACCCAGTCCTAATGGTAAAACAGAGAGCATGAGCCTAAAATTTCCTTGGGAGGCTTTTTAGGAGGGTAGAGTGGGGTGAGGTTAGGGTATTGTTAGGCACCAGCACTTTCCATTCCCACAATTTCTTCAGCTCAGTAAACTGATCAGGTGACAGGAGTCATAATAGTGCCAAGCCCAATTAATCCAAACCAGAATGGCACACACTATACCTTTCTGTATCACCTCAGTTGAGTTTTATTTTCCATCCCTCTTACCTGTTTCTTCCCTGTGTGTAGCTAATGAGCTTTACACTTAAAACATGAAAAGCCAATAAAACATGAAAATCACAAATCAACAGTGCTTTGTTCAAGAATGGCCTATTTAATGAAGAAACATTCCCAAGCAATGCATTCAATTTAGCCAGCAGGTGCCAGGTGGCAATAGGTACTGTAGGGGAGGGGTAGGGAAAATGTAAGAGAAAAACTGTGCTACCTCCCCTTGGGGGGCTCACAATGATGCCAGGAGTGATTAGAATACTCCATCCCCCTCCTGGATAAGCATCTTTAGAAATCAAAGATGTCCCCATAACCTACTAATGCGTCTGTACCTTTAATTAGCCCAATCGAGCTTATAATGTGGTAAAATCTCTCACCTCTTTTGCTCCTTTCAACTAATTTCTGAATATTTCATTTTCTCCATAAACTTTCACTGCATAACAAGCAGTAATGAAATGACCAATATTAACCCATTGTTATACCAAACCAAGTACATCATTGACTAATAGCATCCTATCTTATTGGGTTTGAAATGGGTCCTATTCTATGATGAAAACATTTAGAATTTGCCTAATGAGACCATTCTTGTACCTACAAAGGAAAATGGACATTGTATTATAAAACATTTCACGTTAACGACAGCATGTTCAGCACTTTCTGCTCACGGCCACATCTGTGAGTGAGGCATGTGTCTTGATATTAAATGCTGCAGTTGGGCCCATATTCTTAGAGAGATGTCTGATTGGCTACTCCCCAAATATAACTTAAATTGGCTTAAAATAGAACAATCACATGCTAACCCGGTAGCATTAGCAACTCTATTAACAGCCAATTTCACATCCACACCAGAGGGAGTAAAAGGTAATTTGCTCATTATCAACACCCTCTGGCAATGGAAGGAAATGACTGTTCATCAAAAAGTATTTTCCAGCATAACAATAGTAGCACCCATATGTAACCACCTCACTCTCCCTTCCTTCCACAATTGATCACTGGAGAACAGCTGCAGGAAAAAGACTTGGAAATATAAATGGGTTTCATGCAGGCAGTCTACCTGCCAGCAACCCCTTCCAGAATTAGCCCTACGTTCATCTCACCTCCACAACCCTTTAGAGTCACAAATGAAATGTTAGGCAAATAACCCTACAGGGCATAGGGTGGCTCTCACTGCAGCAGAAATTATTTAGATCAAAAAGGTTTCCATTCCATGTCCAGACTACTGGAATAGTACCTCAGACTATTTTAACCCAACTAGTTGAATGTGGACAGCTCTTAGAAGTCACTCTAACCAGATGGAATCTGTAAACTCATCTAATGATTGAAGAAAATGAACCATACAGTATTATCTTGATGAGGCAATTTTCAAACTCACCCACCACCATCCCGCGTGTAGTAAATGTTGATTCAGAAATGAAGTTCTTTGTTTGTTTGTTTGCTATTAATCAATGTTTACTACATTTCCATGTGATATATTTCCATGTGATGTATTTCCATGTGTTTATGTATTTAGATATAATATTATACTATTATAGTGACAAATTAGAGAAACAGACTTCTTCCCTATTGCCCCACTCAATTACTTTTATTTCAAAAGAATCATCTCCTAATTCCTGTCTAGCTTTCTGGGCCTTCTCTTCTTCCTACCTCTGTCTGACCTGAAACAGCTCTTTAGGTATAACAACACAACTCAAAAACTTTCAATGGCTGCTTCTTACTTCTAGATAAATTCCAGACTGTCTGTCCTACTCTTCTGACTCTAGATGGAAATTTTTATTTCTCCCTACTATACTACAATAAAACCCATCTTCCCTATCAGAATCAAATGCAACCATCTCCATAAAATATTTTCTTGATTATCCAATGGAAAGTAATCCACTGAACCCTTTGGGGTAGTGTACAATTTCATAGTGGATGATAGAGGGGCTTTCCCCAGAACTTGAAATTGAGAGAAACATTGTTCTGGGAAAGCTAAATCCTATCTATAGTCACCTTAGTCACTTAAAACAGAATAGCTCTCAGATCTTCAAAACATGATTGTACCATGACAGCATGTTTAAGGAAAGAACTTACCCACCTCATGAGGCTGGGAAAGATAAATGATGCCTCAACTCCTAGCAAGGTCTAGGAGAGAGGGAGCCATGGCCAACAGACTGTTAATATCAGCCCCACTGGTGAGACCTTTGCTATCCGAGATAATTACGTGATGCTGTCCTAGCCAGTTGCCATTCAACACTGGATTCTGTAAGTGTTCTTAGGCTCTGATTCTGTCACCCAAAAAAGTCTTGTTTTCTCATGTTTGTCTACCTATAGAGAAAGAGTGTATAGGTCATTATGGACAAAGAGTATTTTCACTCTTAGTAATTTCTCCTTGTAAATTAGTTAATTGGCTGTCATTCTTTAAATAAATATTACTGAACATCTATTCTGTCCCACATACTTGTCTACTCACTTAAGATAAGAGAGTGAGCAAGAAAAATACAGTCTCTTAATCTATGGAATTTACAATCTAGAGAGAAATACAGATAACTACACACACAATTCTAATATAGTATGATGACTGCCCTGATGGAGTGTTTGGTGAATCAAGGTGGAAGCACATGGTAGGAGGAAAGTCCAGGCTTGGGGAGCCAGAGAAGGCTTTGTAGAGGAAGTGATATCTACTGACACATCAGCTGGAAGTAGCCCAAAAATAGTGGGAAAGAGAAATTGAATGAGGCATATGGGCAAAGACTCAGGGTATGTCTGAGAAATTGAACATAGTTTGGCAGAGCTATGATGGGGAATGTGAAGAAGGACAGAGAGGAGGGTCAAGAAAGCAGGGCACAGATCAAGGAGGGCCTTATAAACCATTCTGAGTCTATATTATGAGAACAATGGAGAATTATTGAAAGATTTTATGCAAGTAAATGACATGATCATACAAGGTATGTCCC
Organism: Noctilio leporinus; assembly: GCA_004026585.1. NCBI lineage: Eukaryota > Metazoa > Chordata > Mammalia > Chiroptera > Noctilionidae > Noctilio > Noctilio leporinus. Next base: position 385,317 of record PVIW01000476.1, on the reverse strand, counting down.
AGAAGTATCGGCTGCACAAACTCTTCATTATATTGACATTGGCTCGATACTTTTGGGACAGACCTCATATGACTAGTTGCTGAAGGAATGGGCGGTGTCACTGGAAATAAAGAGTAGTAGTGCCTTTCACTGAGGCAGCACGTAATAATGGTTAAGAGCACAAACTCCAGAGTGGGGCTTTTTGGAATTGATTCTTTGTTTTATGACTTTCTACTGTATAGTCTTGGGAAAGTTACTCAAGCTTTTTTGCCTCATTTCTCATCTATAAAATAATCAGAGGATTTATATCATAGAGTTGTTATGCAGATTACATGAGTTAATAATGGTAACTTAGGTGGATAAGGTGCAGGCCTGCGAACCCAAAGGTCACTGGTTTGATTCCCAGCCAGGGCATATAACCAGGTTGCAAGTCAGGTCTCCAGACAGCTCTGTAGCTGGAGGCAGGTGAAAGGCAATCATACATTGATGTCTCTCTCCCTCTCTGCTTCTCTCCCTTCCCCTCTCTCTGGAAATAATAAATCTTTTTTTAAAAATGATGACTTAGAATAGTGTCCACCATATAATAAATGCTACATGTGTTTGTGAAATAAAATAGGTGACACAGGAGGAGTAGCAGGTTATGTGAAAGGATTATGATTTTAGTTTTGGAGATGTATTTAGTCTTGTTGAACTGCAGAGATCTGTGGAACAACCAAGAATAGCTGTCTGCAGGGCAGCTGCATATATAGATCTGGGTATCCATATGGAGATTTGTGCAGGAGATTTTGTTGTGGGAGCAATCTTCGTGTGAATGGTAACTAACATGAGGACAATGGATGGAACAGAGCAGAGAGGATGTACAGTCAGAAAAGAGAGGACAAGATGAGAACCTTGGGGACCATTTTAGGAATGATGTGTAGGAAAGGTACTGGCTGAGGAAATTGAAAAGCAGGAGGAAAACTCAGACAGGATAGAAAATGTTTCTAGGAGGAGGTAGCCACTGGTGTCAAGTTTGTCAAACACAGTAAGGACCAAAAAGAGCCCATTGGATCTGACAACAAAAGTTTGACCTTGACCAATCAGAATTGCTGCCGCCAGGATGGAGGGGGTGGGGGGTTGAGGAGGCTGGTGGAGGAAATACAAAGAGACATCAAATGCAAGCAATTCATTCCTGAAGGATGAGGAAGAGAGAATAGATAATAAATGGAAGTCAGAAGAAGCTTTATTTTTTGGCACTATAATTGAGCTCATTTAACAGTTGTTATGGGTTGAATTGTGTCCTCCAAAATTAATATGTTGAAGTCCTAACCCCCAGTACCTGAAAATGTGACCTTATTTGGCAATGTTATTAGTTAAGATGAGGTTGTGCTAGAGTAGGGTGGACCTACAACCCAAGACCACTGCTGTTCTTGTAAAGGAAAATTGGGAGATAGACATGCACACACGGAGAAGACCATGTGAATACAGATATGCACACAGGGAGAACACCATGTGAACCCAAAGGCAGAGGAAGGGGTGGGGGAATCCACCAGAAGCTAGGTAAGAGGAATAAAACAGGTTCTTCCTCACAGCCTCCTAAGGAACCAACCCTGCCCACACCTTCATTTCTGGCATCTACCTTCCAGAACTGTGAGACAATAAATACCTGTTGTTTAAGCCACCCAGTCTATGGCACTTTGTTATTCCAGCCCTAGAAAACTGATACAACTGCTAATGGCACTTTCCATTTACCGAATGAATAAGGGTCTCAGCTGGAAGTAGATGATGTGCTCAGGCTGAGTGATTTATGGAATATTTCAGAAAAGGGCTAGGTATAAAGGGGTGGGCAAGGTATAAGGAAACTACAAGGTACCTGCCGTGCCCAGGTAGAGTGAGAATGGCCCTTGTTCATCTCTAGGTGCCAGTGGCTAAGGGATGAAGCAAACCTTCATGGCTAAGGGGCAACAGAGCAGCTGTGGGAGGGCCCAAGACAGAGCCTTGCCTGGAGCCTTTGTCACCCTTGCGGACCTGCCAGAGACACATCTGAAGTCTCACATACACATATGGCACAGTTCTCCCTCCCTGTGATCTGATGATTCTACCCATCAGCCAAGCCACCCAGGGGCATGAGAGCAGGATTGCTGGTTGATGCATACAGCACCTACAGGTCTACCTCATGGGGCCCAAAGCGGAGGAAAGAGGGGTAGAAAGTAAAATGAGTGGCAAACAAACGGGAAACCAGCCTAACATGTTTTCACAGTTTGGAACTACTTAAATACATATGTATTCAAGTGTTTAAACTTTTTAAATGCTAATAATCATTGAGAGGGAGAGGTGGGAAGTGGGCTATTTTGTGGTACCAGTTTTCTCTTACTTGTATTTGTCATTGTTTACTTCTGCTTCAACTAATGCATACTGGGTTCTCAGCACTTTTTAACTAATGGATAAATTAATATTTAAAGTATCTATTTCTCTTCTTTCACCTTTGGAAATATCCTTTAAGAAGGACTTTTTCTACTGTCACTAACCTTTTGACTATTTGAAGTGATTGAGGTATATCTCTCTCCTAGGATAACTGAGATATACAAGTATGTCGATGACATAAGGAAAACAGGTCTGTTTCAAGTGCAGCCTTGTAAGAGGCAGGAAGTGACTCCAAGAAAAGCTACTGTTTACAGCACAACTGGTAAGAATCATTTCTTTTATCTGTGACCATAAACATTTAACTAAACTACAAAAGCTGCATTATCTAAGCTAATAGATGGTGACATGCCATCATTTTTATGTGCTTCTATGCTAGATTTAGCCAATGTTTTATTTCAAATAGAATCTTAATTCATTACAGAGTTAGCATGATAATCATTGATAAAAATAACATACCTTTTATAATGAAGGGCAATGTTCACATGTTCTTAAGCAGTGCACCTTTGGGTTTTGCTACCTAAATAATGTATTAATCCCACAAAGTAAGACGAGCTATCTGACAGTCTTTGAGTCCTTGGGTTGGCTTTTCCAAGTGAAATTAAAGATTTGTTTTGTGACAATATCCACCTCAGGAGTCTCAACTTTTCACATCATAATTAGAGCTACAATCCATCAGTTACCTGCTTCTTGAAACAGAAAGACCAAATTTGGAAGGCAGTCTAATGACTAGACTATTCATGTGACTTTTTGCACACTGTATTATTTATCTATTGTGGAAATTTAGAAAAAGGATATAATAAAATACAGAAATTTTCATAATGGAAGGAGGTTGCTCATGTATAAATCATTTGAGGAAAACAGAATTGAGCTTTGACCTAATTTCTCTGTTGCACGAATAATGGGATTAAGAGATAGAGATAGTCCAGGCCTCTGGGAACATCCGTGATGGCAAATGAAGAAACCAGGTGAGTGAGAGGAATGACTCTGCTGGGCTTACAGGTCACCCAGAAAAGCAGTGTGCATTCAGCATCTTTCTAGCTGGAGAGGTTATGAGAAGAAAGCTAAGGAAGCAATGAGAAGCCCTGGCCCTATAGCTCAGTTGGCTAGATCCCTGGTCAGGACACATATAAGAAATAACCAATGAATGTATACATAAGTGGAACAACAAATTGATGTTTCTGTCTGTCTTTCTGTCTGTCCGTCTTTCTCTCTCTCTCAAATTGATAACTTTTTTAAAAAAATTAAGGAAGCAATGATAGCTAAGAGCTTTAACTTTTAAAAACTTCAAAATAAGGCCCTGGTTGGTGGCTCAGTGGATCAGGCACCAGCCTATGAACCTAAAGGTCACTGGTTCGATTCCCAGCCAGGGCACTTAACCAGGTTGCAAGCCAGGTCTGTAGATGGAGGCAAGTAAAAATCAACCATACATTGATGTTTCTCTCCCTCTCTGCCTCTCTCCCTTTCCCTCTCTCTGAAAATAATAAATAAAAATTTTAAATTTAAATTCTAAAAATGTTTAATTAAAATTAAGAAGCAAAAGGCAAAATGGACAGGAAGCATGGCCAAGATGTCTTCCAATAAAATATACTTTCATAAATGGTCCTGGCTATTTCTAATTTTTCTTTTAAGATTGTATTTATTTTATTTCTGGAGAGGGGAAGAGAGGGAGAAAGAGAGGAAAAGAAACATGAATGTGTGGTTGCCACTCAGGCACCCCCAACTGGGACCTGGCCCACAATCCAGCCATATGCCCTGTCTGGGAATCTAACCAGTGACCCTTTGGTTCACAGGCTGGCATTCAATCCACTGAGCTACTCCAGCCAGGGCTTTCTAATTTTTTTTAAAGTCATATCCCCATACTGCAACACACAGGAATCTTCTCATTTCTTCCCTTCATTTTGGGGACTGAAATCCCTTTTACGTCTCCTTGTCGTCAGGACTGTGGGAGCACCAGGGCTCACCCTGGCCTGGGCTTTCCTCCCTCACTGCCACTCTCATGGTTGATACGCTCTTAGTTACAGAGCGCCGGCCTGCTGCTGCCTTCAGTCAATCCGTTTAGCCGAAGGCCTCTGATTTGTTCACATTTACTACAACACATACAGAGGGCTGGAGGATTTTTTTTTTTTTTTTTTTTTTTTTTCCACTATTGATCTGGTGCTTTAAGAGGGGAAAAAATCTCCTTGGCTGTCTAAACACTATTGATCCTTGCTTGGGAGTCACAGCAGAAGTGTAGAAAGGGCGTGGATGAATTGAAATTTCATTTCCGACAACTTGTTCCTGTTATTTTTACCCTTTTGGACGGGGAGAAACACGTTACTGCGGCTTCAGTCAATGTGGTCGATAGTTCCACTGAGAAACTCAACACGGCTTCCGCCAGAGGTTTGGCAATGAGACATGATGTTGGATTTAGAGTATATGAAACTGAAGGACGCTGGTGAAAAGCATGCGGCCTTCATGCCCATCGGAAGCAGAGCAATTGGCTATGACCTACCAGAGCTGTGGCTTTGGAGAAAAGAAGGATTACAAAGGCTAAGGATGCTCCCATTTGAGAAAGGCCCTGAATGGCCACGCAAGAAGCTTCACGAGGCTATACAGGCCCTGCTTCTGACTCTTGGCTGGCTTTCTGAACCAAGAAAAGGAGAAATCCTCTCTAGCCAAAGCTGAGCTTCAAGCCTTGAAAAGCACTATGGGGAGCTATTATGGGAAGTAGCTTACGGCTGTCCGGAAGGACCAGTGCAGAAACTGGAGCTCCAGACCCTCAGGAAACTGGTGGATGACACTGAGCATGCCAGGGCACACATCTGCAGCCCGGGGCCTCAGGAAGCACTCCCACCCCTGACCACGCGGAGTAGTTGTGGTTTGGTGCCAACAGCACCAGCTTTGTTCTTACTTTTATTGGATGTTCAAAGAATCCAGGAGAGAACCAGGCTCCTTCTTCCTAATGGCAACATCTGGCATTCATGTAGCCTTGTACCTTTGATCCTTAAGGAGACCAAAGCATTTTATAACCTGCTGCAGCACTAATGGCCATAGCAACAATCTTACAGTAAGTGCAACCAAATACTCCCCATGCTGGTTGTGTCCTCCCAATTTTTGCAGTGTATACAGCAGCTCTCCATTCTGGAAGGAAGGATTCCATTTACCTCCCAAACACATCTTTTGTTTGTCATTTTTCACAAAGTTTACTCAGCACTGTCCTCGCCTTTTTTAACTAAACATACTTCATAACCATTCTTAATAAACAGTGCTTTGTTTACATTTCCAATTATTTTATAGGCACATTTATACCCCATCCCCATCCCTCCCATTCCAGAGAAAGATGAAAATGTTCTTTTCCCCAGGGAGCCAAGAATCTGCATTGTGGATGAGATTGCAAATCCAGACACAATAAACAGAATTAAGAAAAACTGAGCTGGCATTTGACAGAAATTGTAAAATGACACTCAGAAATGTTGCTCTTGTGGAAATTACTGATATTAAAATATAAATCAGTGTCTTGCATTTCCCGTAGCACCAGGGGCTCTATTAGGTTATGCGGTTTGATTGCTGAGCTGAACCTAAGAGACCTGGCAGTTCAGAGATGAAGTTTCCCCAAAGTATTTAACCCTTCTCCTGCTGGAGAGCAGGCACCGAGGCAAATGCCAGTTGATCATATCACCTCCGAAAGGCCTTGGCTCATTCTCTGAACCCTTTGAAACCTGGGAGAAGGGTAACTAGGGAGAAAAGGAAAAGGAATTAAGAAAACCCTTTATGCATGAAGAGTCTTCATGCATAGTACCAGAAAGAAGGCAGCCAAGGTCAACTCAAGGAACAAATTCTTTGAATTTTTTTTTATTAATTATAATGGGGAAAATATTAACTGTATAGCTGATAAACTCAGTAAATATAACATTGGCATAATCAAGCCACCAAGTCTAGTATCATCAATAATTAGACATTGATATTATGTAAGATACTAGCAAAAGGGAAACTAGAAAAGGAATTCTCTGTACTATTTTTGCAGCTTTTCTGGAAATTCAACAGTATTTCAGAAAGGTCTGTATGTTCCTGTTCTTTCACCAGGAAAGGAGCTCTGTCCCAAAAGTATCGGCCACACAAACTGTTTTAATTATATTGACATTGGCTCAATACTTTCTGGACAGACCTTGTAGCCATTGCTTCTTTATGGGGAAACAAAGAAAATCATAAGTGATCATAATAATGGCGGATGGTGTTGTGTTAAAAGACATATAGGTAAAGTGTTGTAGGAGTGTATAGCATTACCTACATGGCCGAGTTACTGTGTCATTTTTATGTTTAAATATTGCTTGAGTCATAGAAACTGCTATACAGGTTTCCTGGAAATTATAACATTCCATAACTCTAGAAATTAAAATTAGAGTGCAGATGACAGAAATGGCCATTGAGTTAGGTCTTAAAGGTGTGTGATTTTTGGACAGGCATAAAGCAGATATCTCGCTTTTAAAAAATCATTGAGCAGTGAGGTGGGACAGTTTCACATCAATTGATCATAAAGGCAACCAATGTTAGATGGAGTATGTACTTTAGAAGAGGAAATTTTACTAAATGGCATGGGAATGCTAGTGGTGGCAGTAGAAAGACTATGTCTCTCTCTTCCCCACTCTCAATCTTCCTACTCCATACATCACGTGGAGAAAGAGAAGGTAAAAACAAAGAGCTGACATAACAAGTCAAGGAAGGGAAGGAGCATTTGAGAAAACTGGGAGGTCAGAGAGTTGGTCCACAATGAAACAGGAGTTCCAGCGTGTACAGTAGCAGCACTGCTGGAGGTGCTAGAAATGGGGCATGTGTGTAGGGAGGTCTTTCTGACAGGAATGTAATGGACAAAGGGTACTTTGTCCATTTGCATTGGATTCAGCTACATGAAACAGAAAAGAATCCAAAATAACACTTATGATATAAATTGCTCTTCCTGTCTAGGACTGGCATGGTGATTGCATACCATCAGGGACCTAGGCTCCTTCTGTCTCTAAGCAGTTTTTCATGTTTCAAAATAATTGCTGGAGCACCAGCCATTAAATCAGCATTCCAAACAATCAGAAAGGAGGAAGGAACTAAAAACTGCACACTGCCTCTCTTTAGAAGATTTGCTGGAAGTTCCCACAGTATTTCCTCTTACATCTCATTGACCAAAACTTATAAAGTAACCATACCTAGCTACAAGAGAGTCTGGGGTCAGTATTTTTGATGAAGACATGGGCACCACAATAAAATTAGGGTTCCCTTACGAAGGTAGATAAAAATTATGGATATTGAAATAGGTAACTGAAAAACTCTGAAGGACCAAAAGAGGTAGCCATTGGAGAGATTTTCACCTATAACAGTGAGTCTGATAAATCCTGGAACCCTTCTCTTATTCTTCTTGGACCCCCATTTTTTTAAATCCTCACTTGAGGACATTTTTTCATTGCTTTTAGAAAGAGGAGTAGGGAGAGAGAGAGAAACATCGATTCTAGAGAGAAACATTGATTGGTTGCATCCCATACGTGCCCAGACGAGGGATTGTTTGCACCTTGGCCGAGGATTGAACCCCCAACCTAGGTATGTGCCCTGACTGGGAATCGAATCCCGAGACACTGGATAAACCATCCCCAGCATTATCTTCTCCTGTCTTCCCCTAGCAGGTATGCCCTATATGATCAGGGATTTTTCTCTTTTAGAACTGAGTTTAAATTGAAAGATAGAGTCTATTCACACCAGGCCTCTGTACACTGGCTTCGTTCTTTCATTCTGGGTAGAAATAATTTATTGAGGAAAAAGCACTCTTGTTCATTCGTGGAGCTCACATATTTTTTTAAATAGGGGAGCCCTGGCTGGTGGCACAGTGGATAAGGTGCCGGCCTGTGAACCCAAAGGTTGCTGGTTTGATTCCCAGCCAGGGCACATAACCAGGTTGCAAGCCAGGTCTGCAGCCAAGTCTGTAGCTGGAGGTAGGTGAAAGGCAAAAGGCAAAAAGCAACCATACGTTGATGTTTCTCTCCCTCTCTGCCTCTCTCCCTTGTCCTCTCTCTAAAAATAATAAATAAAATCTTTAAATAAATAGAGGAACATTGAATATCCTTTCATGATTTCAATAATTAAGAGACTTAGGATTCCTCTTTTTCATTGGTAGGAGGTAGGATATTGGAGAGAAATCTGAAAAACTCGGTAAGAGTAAAGGAAAGAAAGACTTATGACTGAGTGTAGGTAAGCCTGTTTGTTAGTTTTGATTAACCGCAAAGGATAGCTTTAACCTTAAGCTGAATAGCATCTCTTTCCATGAAAGCCTAGAAAAATGATTTAGATGAGAAAAATAGATCCTTGATGTTCTTCCATCCGGGCCATGAAGGAAAAGGAATAGACAGCGCTGCTCTGAGACCAGTAGTCCATCTGTGCACCCAGGCAGTTACCAGCCCCTTGGGAAGAGAGCCAGTGGCAGCAGTCTGTGATCACGGCCTTTGTGTAATCTAATGGGGGTCGATGACGCGTGAACCGCTAACATGTGTTTCTCATCCTGCCCATTCAACCTGTGTTTCGTTGAACGTGTTCACTTATGCTCTTTTTTATTTCTCTCCCCAAAACTAAACAAAGACTCTTTAAGAAAGAGGAAGCAAAGGAGAATTTGAGCATAAGCAAGAGAATTAGACCATGAGATCAAAGGCATGAGTGAAAGTGAGGAGCACGATAGAACCTCAGATAGATTGAGCAGATTTAGAGGCAGAAGGGACTTTTGATCAATAGCCAGAATAGGGAGCAGGAGATCTTAGGATTCTACCCTCTTCTTCTCAACATCTTTCCAGGCAAAACACAGAAAGATGGTAGGGAAGGTCAGGGAAGAGGTGGCCTGAGACCAATCTCACAGGTATTTGTCTCTCTCTTTTTCCATTAGGAGCATCCACAGAGGACAAAAAGCCTGCTGCAGTCTGAGGAAGAGGCAGTATTTGTGGCCTGTTGACCAGAACATAGGCACCTTAGCACACTTCAGCTGGAAGAGATGCCCATAACCATGGACCAGAAGTCACCCCAGATGCCAGAATCCAACCTAGGACCCCAGAACTTACAATCTGGAAAACCTTAATGAGGTGAAAAGGATTGTGAACTGATTCATTTTTAACCTAAAAATGATGGCGCTTTCTCAAAAATAGCTAAGATTTCACTTTCTGCCATTTGGTGGAAATGGGGCTCAATAAAGAGTAATAGAAAAGTAGTAACTTTTTCTTTGCACACCTGAGTTCATACCTGCTGCACTCATGTGAGATGCAGTGTTAGTGTCCCTTGGGAATCTCTAAGGTGCTCTGAATGTGGACTAAGGTCAACCCAGGAGGCACAAAACATTACTAGGAGATCTGAGAGAGATTTTGTTTTCATTATATATATTTTTTCTGGACACAGCTGTCACCAAGGGAAGGCCTATTGGAAAAGCAGACAGCGGAACTTTTGAATACAAGGAAGCCGTTCCCTGGGCAGATGCAGCAAAATCAGAGATGCTGATGGAGGAGAAGAGGCACAAGGAAGTTCAGGTCTCAACAACAGTGCAGGAAATAGCAGAACAGAAAACATATTGAATAGGCTAAAGGGTTGAGGAGAAAAAAAGCATTAAAGTTCTAGGTCCAGAGATCAGGATCAGGTAGGGAGCCCCTCCCTCTGTGATGAGCTCTCTTCTCTACAAAATATATGTCCAGCCACACTCCTCAGAGAGCTCTGTGAAGGTTCACGTGATCATTTTATACAGCATTTGAGGCTCCCTCAAAGCACTCTTCCTTATCCATCTGGCAAACATTACTGTCAAATGCTTCGAAAATTTATCATATAACCCTTCCATTTTTTTTCATCATAAGCACTTCCAAATTGCCCACTGCTGTTCTTAATCACTCACAGGATTCCTGTGTCTCTTTCATGGAACACAATTCAGCTCTCCCTGTTCCCTGACTGATTTTACTTAGTGAAGTCCAATACATTTCCATGCAACTGTAAGAACCTGTACTTTCCATTTTTCTTTGCAAATGCTCTTGACCCCTTGCAACTATCGCTGTATAACTCCATAGTAGGTGAAACAGACACAATCTAGACAATCATTTTCTGTCTTTGAGACAAGGTTGCATTTGACCCAGGAAGCATCTCCTGACTATCCAGTAGATCTGCCTGCAGCATGGGTACCATTTTCAAGCCCCCCATTTTACAGATAGCAGGTGGTGTTCAGAGAGGTCAACAAGCATGCCCAAACATATATGCCAAGAAAGAATAGGCCAGGACTTCAACCCAGGTTGCCAGACTCTAGAGCCCAGCATCACACCCCAAGGACATATTTGTTTTATTCCAATTTTATGCAATGTTTGGGCTGAGTTCATGGTTCTTGAGTAGGAAAGATGTCTGTCAAGGTAGGACACTGAATCAGTAAACCTTAGGGCTAGGAAAGATGTAACGGTAATTTAGTACAGTCCCCCTGTTTGCAGAGGCAAAGGCTCAGAGAGAGCATTATCTTTCCAACAGCTACTTTTTGAATTAGGTGCTAAGTTAGGTTTAAAAGCTTGGTGGCCTAGAGCCCTGTATGGTGTTCTTTTATATCACACTATTTTTAATCTCATTGCCTGGTCCTAGGGATCAAATGTTTGTGCTCCCCCCCTCCAAATCGTGTTGAAATCTTAACCCTCAAGGGGATGGTATTAGAATGTGAGGTCTTTTGGAAGTGATTAGGTCATGAGGGTGGATTCCTCATGAATGAAATCAATGCCCCTATAAAACAGACCTCACAGAGCTCCTTTGTAGCCACCACCATGTGAAGTTACAGGAAACAAACAAACAAACAAACAGCCATTATTGAAGTGGGTCTTTACTAGACACCAATTCTGCCAGCCTCTTGATGGCATGATCTTGGATTTCTCAGCCTCCAGAACTATGAGTAAAAAACTTCTGTTGTTTTAAGCTACCTAGTCTGTTTTATTTGGTTATAGCAGCCCGACCAGCTAAGACACCCAACATGGAAGTCATTTGTGATGTTTGCCAATAGCTCCTTTGGGGAATAAAGAAAGAAGTTAGGCGTGGCCACGCGACTTGTTTTGACCAATGAAATGAAAGCAGAAGTGAACTATGTCGCTTCCACTCTAAGAACCTGTATGTTATTCACTAAGTTCCCTTTCTGCTTCCATGGCAACAAGCAACATTACTAAATGATAAAGGTTCTACCAACTAAGGACAATGAAAGCCAAAGCCCCAGCTGACTCATAAAGGACACGTAGCGTGAGTCAAAATAAACCTTCATGGTTTTAAGCCACTGAGATTTGTAGCATCACTACCCTCTCCCTCCTGGGTAAGCCTGAGCTACATCATCATTCCCATGATGCATCTCTGTGCATGAAGACTTAAGAGGATAAACAATGCAGCAAATCAGAATACAGCCCCATAAAACATTCCAAATTCTATGCCTCACCAGCATTCTTTCTTCCTCTTGGCTTATATTAGGGGTAGGGGATGTGGTTTATTATAGAGAATGAGTATTTTGATAGCTTCTCATTCTTGGAACTATTCTGCAGGTAAGCGCCTGGTAGAAATTTCCTCTAGTCTTAGAATTAAAAAACTAAATGAATCAGATTATTGTATTAAGCTCAATGCATTATGACCTCAAATGCATCATCCTGTATTTACACACATACATGTGCAAGAATCTTTGACTTTGAGGTTTTTTATCAAGATATTTGCAGCACATTGTGTTTCCTAACTTTATAAGCATCAGTATTATGGTAACTTGATGCTTAAATCACGTCATCAAATATTTCCAAATAAATAGTATAAATTAGTGGAAGCTCTTTGTGGAGTAGTAGGGGAGTTTGTGTGGCCTTAGGTAAGTCACTTAGCCTCTCTGGGCTTCAATTTCCCCCTCTGTAAGAGAAATAATTATCATGAGAATGAAGTTGGGCTGTACACATTCCATCTGGTTTATAATTAGTGCATAACGTTAATTATGTTTGAGCCGCAGAATACTCAGAAATCTAGAAATTTTTGCTTTCCAAGAAGAATGAATTTAGAGACTACTTAGTGGTGGGGTTTTTTTGTTTGCTTGTTTGTTTGGAAAAGATGTAAAACGATGGCCATCTTCCTGGTGAAGGTTAAACACTTTTAGAAACACAAACAGAAGGGTAGGCAAGTAAGTATTGCTAACAGTTGGAGACATTTTTCTCAACTCCCTACCAAGAACACACATTTAAATTGGGGGATCTCATTTATACTTTTTCCATCTTAAATTTTTATACTTTCCAGGTTTATAACGAAGCTCAGGAAATGCTAAAGCTTAAAGGAGAAATGAGAGGTGCCAAGGAAATGAAAGATGAGGTGAGGCTAACTCCTCTGCAAACATGGAGTTGAGTCTTTGTTACAAGAACTTCTTTTCAAGGTTCATGATTCAAAACTTCAGTAATAAGCATCCAAAAATATCACAGACAGAGGTGGGCAACAGGGCACAAGATTTAAGAGCCCACACTTGAGCTAGGTGGGTTGAGTCCATACCTAATTGCAATATGCTATTGGGCATGTTGCATACCCTCTCAGAGCTTCCTTTGTCCTACCTAAAAAATAGGAATAATGAGCACCTATTTCAAAGGCTTGCTACGAGGATTCAGTAAAATACTGCATTTAAAACGCTAGTGCTTGGCACAGAGAAATCACCTGAAATATTAACTATTGCTGCCAACATTCTCCCTGTATTTGGAATGATAGGGAAGTGGAGTGTTCTGATTAGTCTAGTATTTTGGTCAAACTGTGTTTATGTATTCCCTGACTTGTTCCAGAAAGGATTTAAGGGGTCTGTTTTGGTTAGTGTAGCGTTATCCCTCATGACATATGCTTTTTAACAGACCTCCTACCAAGAGGTGAGCAGCTTGTAAAAGAGGTGTTTCAGCTCCTTTCCTGCTGGATTATTAGAGGGAGTGTACAGGATTTGCTGTGAGTTCTGCAGGGATCAAGGATCTGGTATGCATTTTCTAGAATGATATTCATTCTTTCAGCTGATATCTGCAGAGTACCTTTGATATGCCAAGCATTGTTCTAGGGGGTAGGGATAAAGCACTGAACAAAACAAAGATCCCTGTTCTCGTGGAACTTACTTTCTAGTGAAATAAGCCCTCCAAGCACATGATGGAGAAAAGTATGTGGCAACTACCCAGGTGCCAATAAAAATTGCCCCATGTTCTGTAGGTGGCTGGCCTCTGCCATATGCCATGTATATCCTGAACCACATACTTTATACAGTGTGCCTATTTTTAAAGAATTCAGAACACAATAAAATATGAGATATACTCATTCTTCACTATATGAACATAATTGCTTCCAAAATTTTTGCTCACAGACAAAACCTTATATAAATGCCCATTCATTCCTATCACAAGTAATCAAAAGCTGCAATGTTCCTATAGATAGAAAAGTTAGCAGTAATATCACTAACAGGTTTGAAATTACTGCAGATAACTGTAAACTATTATTACACATATAAAATGTAAAAATTCCTGAAGCAATGTTAATGTTTAAGGTTGCCTGCTTTTTAAAACATAACTATCACTAAAAACATAGGTATGTTGAATAGCAGTGGTGGTTAAAGTGGTTTTTCATTGTTTGTTGAAAATTTGTCATTATCCTCAAAGATGATAATTTCCCAAAGATGGTGACCTTTATGGAGTTGGTTGACCCCAAAATTACTCTGGAAACTTCCACCCAAGCTTTCTTGTTTTTTTAAGTGCCAAATGCCTGGGAATGCTGTCATCTTAAATCTTGGGATTTGGGAATGCTTCTGCATCACAAGCTTCAGTTTAACATCTGATATCCCCAAAAGAACATGAGACTAACTGTCAACACTTGAAAGCCTAGAGCAAAATTTTTTCCCACATTTTGAAATATATGTTCAAGAAGACATGCCTTTTGGAAAAAGATCCATTTCATCAATACAGAAATTTTTATTTAGTAAATAACCTATTTTCAATAACTATCATAAGTATGATAGCAACTACAGTCTCAGCACTCACCATTTCGCCTATGGTTGGATGATGTCACATGCCTAAGTTCCCACTTTATCTAAGCAAAACTGGGAATCTACATGCTTTGCTTACGTAAGTGAAAACTAACCTAGCATCAGAGGCTTGTGATTTCAGCTGTCATTAATGACTTCAGGTTTGGGACATGATCAGATCATGCCTGAGGGTCAGCTTATGATTCTCAGTTCGTCTCATGCCCTTATTCTAGTTACAGAACTTTGATTGATGAAATGTCAGATTAAATCAATTCTTACTACATATTGATACTCAAAAGGCATCTCCCTGGAATTTAAACTCAAAAAGTAGATAGGATTAGAAATAGTGTACAATGTGACCTCTGTGCAAGATATTAGCAAGAAATTAGGTTTACTGGAACCTCAGAAACACTTGCCTTTCTGGAGTCCTGAGGTGAGCACAGTCTCCTCTTACAATTTCCTATAGTAAAATATAATATATGATTCAAGGAAATCACTTTATTGCTCTCCCAGCATTTTCACTACTTTTTTGATTAATAAAACTCCTTGTATGATTTGGCCTTTAGGAGTGAATGGTTAAATTTTTTTTTTTAAGATTTTATTTGTCATTCTCAGAGGGGGGAAGGGAGAGAGGCAGAGAGGGAGAGAGACATCAATGTATGGTTGCCTTTCACCTGCCTCCAGCTACCAACCTGGCTGGAGACCTAGCTTGCAACCTGGTTATGTGCCCTGTCTGGGAATCAAACCAGCAACCTTGGGTTCGCAGGCTGGCACCTTATCCACTGTGCCACCAGCCAGGGCCTAAATTTTTTAAAGTATATTTTATTGATTATGCTGTTACAGTTGTCACAATTTCTTTTCCCGTTGCTACCCTCCACCCAGGACCCCACTTCCCTCCAGCAATCCCACCCCGCCTAGTTCATGTTGTACATATAAATTCCCTGATTTCACCCTTTTCTACATTATTCTTAACTTTCCCATCCATCTTGTACCCACCAATTTTATGCTTCCTAACCCCTGCACCAGTTCCCCATTTCCCCTCCCAGCTGATAGCCCTTCAAATGATATCCATACCTATGATTCTGATCCTATTCTGGTTGTTTGTTTAGTTTGTTTTTATTTTTTTAGATTCTGTTGTTAATAGTTATGAGTTTGTTGTCATTTTAGTGTTCATAGTTTTGATCTTCTTTTTCTTAAGTAAGTCCCTTTAACATTTCATATAATAAGGGTTCGGTGATGATGAGTTACTTTAACTTTACCTTCTCTTGGAAGCACTTTATCTGCCCCTCCATTCTAAATGATTTGTTCGCTGGATAGAGTAATCTGGTTGTAGGTTCTTGCTTTTCATTACTTTGAATACTTCTTACCAGACCCTTCTTGCCTGCAAAGTTGTTTTGTTTTGTTTCATTTTGTTTGTTTTGAGAAATCAGCTGACAGTCTTATGGTAACCCCTTTGTAGGTAACACTCTGCTTTTCTCTTGCTGCTTTTAAGGTTCTCTCTTTAATCTTTAACCTTTGGCATTTTCATTATGATGTGTCTTGGTATGGTGCTCTTTGGGTATAATTTGTTTGGTACTCTCTGTGCTTGTATGTCTATTTCCTTCAGCAAATTTAGGAAGTTTTCTTTAATTATTTTTTTCAAATTTTCAATTTCTTATTCTTCCTCTTCTCCTTCCGGCATCCTTATGATTCAGATGTTGGTACTTTTGGAGATGTCCCAGGATCTTCTTATTCTTTCTTCATTTTTTTTAACTCCTGTTTCTTCATTCTGTTCTGGTTAACCATTTATTTCTTCCTTATGTTCCAAATAATTGATATGAACCCTGGCTTCCTTCCCTTCACTATTGGTTCCCTATGGATTTTTCTTTATTTCATTTAGTGTGGCCTTCATTTCTTTCCTTATGCTTTTGCTGTACTCAGTGAATTCTCTGAGCATCCTTATTACCAGTTTTGAACTCTGCCCCTTGTAGGGTGACTATCTCCATTTGGTTTAGTTATTTTTCTGGGGTTTGGTTCTGTTCTATCATTTTGGCCATATTTCTTTGTCTCCTCAATTTGGCAGCCTCCCTGTGTTTGTTTCTGTGTATTAGGTAGAGCTGCTTTGACTCCCTGCCTTAGCGCACCTGTTACATTGTATGGGGCCGAGCCATAGGTAATTGCCAGGGTAGGGCAACCCACTTCACTGCTTGTGGCTCTGTACATGGTGTAGCGTTCGGAGAGGGGACAATGCTGCTGACTGGGTGCGTGAGGCTTGCTCAGCACTTGCTGCATGGCCAGTCACTTCACCCCCTTCCTATATGTGACTGGCTCCCCCTTCCAGCTGCTGCCCTGGTGATGGTTCCATACATGTTTGCATACATTCTAGGGCCATGCAGACCCTTTAAATGGACTCTCCTGAGAGACCAGCAGTTTCTTCTGCTGCCCCAATACCTATTGGTTTTTACAGCCAGAAGTTATGAGGCTTTATTTTCCCAGAACTGGAACCCTGGGCTGCATGGTATGGCCTGTGGCTGGGATCCCTCACTCCCAAGGTATCCCTCCTGATTTTTATCCACCACACATGAATGTGGGGTTGCCCATTCTGCTGGCCACTGCCGACATTGCTCACTGCCACCACACCACATCCTCCCCATTGGCTCCCCATCTCCTCCCCTCCTTCCCATCTGAATGAATATGGCTTTTTTAAATCCTTCAGCATCGAACTTCTTCCATACAGTTCAATTTTCTGGCAGTTCTAAGTGTTTTTTGTTTTGAGATTAGTTGTGATCCTCCTTATGGCTGCTCAAGGAGGACCATGTCTACCTACGCTTCCATCTTGACCCGAAGTGCTGTAAATGGTTAAATTTTTTTTTCAGAAGTAAATTTCATTTGACATCCAACAAAACACACTTGTTATTCAATTGGTTTAGGGAGTCTTTATAGAAAGATTATACATTTCAAAACTCTTGTGATATGAACAAAGAGATTGCCTCAGACTCTGAGTCAATGCTAATGTCCAAATTAGATGAGATCATCTATGTTAAAGATCCAATTCTAAAGTTCTGGTTGTGGAACAGAATTGGGATAGCAGGTCTTTGTCTCAGAAGACATCCAAAAGTGGAGGAAGAGGGGATGGTTTCCTTGTCCTGAAAGAGAGAGGACATTTAACTTTTAACTGAGAGACATTCAAGGTGGATACTGTCCATACTTCATTTATGAGTCCAGTGTGCCAGGCTCCACATGGAACAAGCTAGTGACAAGGTCCTCGCCTTAAGTTTAAGACTCATATATTCAGCATCAAGGTAAGAGTGCAGGGCATTGGGCACTTCCATAGAGCCTGTATTGTATGTATTGTCATCTGATCTGTTCATAGATGCCAAAGAAACATAGTCCTGGAGCAGGAGGCGAGGAGGACCATAGGATCTCACCTCTAAATGAGCTTCTGTACACTGCTCTCACTGTGGCAGTCATGACAAAGGGGATTTAAAGCCCTGGAAGAAACTGCTGCTTTTTGCTGGGTCAAGGATTTTGTTTTCCATTTGGAAAATGGTGTCTGTACCCTACTTTTTTCAGCTACTCTACACATATTCTCTTAAGGAAGTCCCTGGTAACTGTCTTAATGGCAATTACGTGCTTGGGGCAGTTTGACATCCACTGTTATTTTTCTGAAAGTGAGGAACAAGGGAGGGAAGGAAGAGGGAGAGTTTTGAGATAATGAAATAGTTTTAATGACAGAGCCATGCCGTTAACCTAATTAAACTGTAAAGTGGTATAAAAAAATAAAAAAAATAAAAAGTCCAGGTACTAAATGGAAATGAAGAAATAAATCAGCTGAGACAGCAGCACTTCTGGGAAACCTTCTGAATTCCGCACACTCTGACATTGTAGTGTCCGATTCTCATGGTGATCTCTGGCCCCCCTTAGTCTCTTAAACTGACCTGTCCAGTAAGGCCTGATTTATGGTGTCCACATCAGCTCTCCCCAACTAGGAATGTGTGTTATGCAGCTCATATATTTAGGAAGTCTGAGCCACCAGGGGGTTATGGTGACGGAGCTCTGGCTACATGGCTGGGAGAGCAGAACTCTCCTCACTCTGCTGCTAGCCAGCTACCTGGTTGCTTGGATCACTTCCTATTTCTTTGCACCCATGGCTTGTGCACCTTTGCACCTGCAACTCTCTTAGAATTGCCCTTAGGTTACTGGGGTTACTTAGCTCACAGAGCAAAAAGCTGGAAGTCCTGCTTACCTCCCATGGGGCTGCCCTTAGCCATTGACTGGCTGATGCCAAGTCTGACAGCCCAGCTCTCAGTGAGTCTAATCAGGACAGGCTCTGGGTTGTAACTTACGCTCCAGAGTTCCCTGTGGGATCAGCTAAAGCTACTGCCTGCAGGACTACATCTGAAATCTTGCCCTCACTTGGTTCCTTCCCCTTCCCTATCCTGCTTCCCCCACTTACCTGCAGGTTGCTCTTGGAAGTGTTTCTTTAACAGATGCCATGAATACTCACCTTAGAGCCTACCCTGACTAATCTAACATAAGACGGGCACCAACCGTAAAAGCACCAGCCTCCGTTCCCATATCTGAAACTCAGAGGTGGTAGGTAGTGCCTGTCCTCATGAGTGTTATGAACAGCCTGCACAGTGCTAGGACTAAAGCATGGTTCATGGAGAGCTACTTACTTCCTGATTTCTATTCACACGATGGCAGCCACCCACAGCACTGGGAGTTGAAGGTGGCACCCTAATGTAATGGAGCACCTACATTCTTAACCACAGCTCCACTCCCCAACCCCAACAAATTTGCTTTGCTTCATACTCTATTAGTGATCTTGTTTACTGATTTCCATTCTGACCTAGCAATAATTAACTAATCTCTTTCACTCACATTCAAAGGCAATGATCTTATATAATCAGCCCAGGGATTTTACTTTTATTCTCATTGGTATATGTCTCCAAAGAAAAAGCACTAGGTTTGCAGGTGAGGGAGATCTTTTGGTTTAGTGCGTAGGAGAGACAGTTAAGAGATTTCAGAATCCACATCAATTCCATCACTAGTCTTGACAAGCTCATTTGACATCTCAATATGTTAATTTATCAGAGGCAGAACCATTAATATTTATAGACAATCCACAAGGTGCCTGGAATTATTCTAGGCACTGATTTCCTCTTGAAAAACGGGGGAAGTGCCTGACACACCTACAGCAGTGGGCAAAGATTAATTAAATAAGTAATTGTCTGAATAATACAGAGCACTCAGACACCTCGAAAGTGGAGAATATGTAAATGTTACACTGAATGAATAATAACAGCAAAGGGTAGATGGACAAATCTTCAACAAATTTAAAGTCTCTGTCAACCAGTTAAGTGAATGAAAGTAAGCATTTTCTTGATGGTTTATAATTGATGCTTCTGTTTTTCTGACTGCATAGGCAGGGGAAAGAGACAGTGAAGTGAGCAGCCTGAACAGCAAGCTCTTGAGCCTGCAAGTTGACATCAAGAACCTACATGATGTTTGCAAGAGACAGGGGAAGACTTTACAGGAGAATCAGCTCTGCGTGGAGGAGGTGATGATGAACAGCAGCCACGTAAGGACTTCAGCAGCGGCTACCCATCTCTTCTCTCTTGGCTTCCCCTCTGCTCCCATGGACGGGAATAATAATAGGAAGTTCTTCCATAAGAGCATTTATTGAGCAAGCAATAAGAAAGAATTAAACACATCTTCTCTCTCTCTCTCTCTCTCTCTCTCTCTCTCTCTCTCTCACACACACACACACACACACACACACACACACACACACAAACACACACCCCTCTGGCTGTCTCTAAAATCATCTACATCTGAGGCACCGACTTTTCCTTATCTGGCCTTTTATGCTGGATTTGCACCACCTATGGCCATTTCCCTGAAGGACCAAATTACACTTTTATAAGGAAAGCACCATCTCCTAATGCATATCTTTTTTAAGAGATTTTATTTATTTTTAGAGATAGGAGAAGGGAGTGAGAAAGGGAGAGAAAAAGAGATGGAGGGAAGCATTCATGGGTGAGAGATACATCCATCAGTTGCCTCTCATTCACTCCCAGCTGGGGTCCTGGCTGGCGGCCCAGGCATGTGAATCGAACCCATGACCTTCCAGTTCTCAGGCTGGCGCTCAGTCCATTGAGCCACACCAGCTCTGCTAACGCAGCTAAAACAAACTTCTAAATTAATGTAAAAATAACAACCCTTCCACCTGTTCAGAGGTGTCACTCCTCATCAGTGCAAGAGGTGCTTTTTTCTGGCAAAGAAATAGTTTGTATTTTTTTTACATTGAATATTTTGTATTAGTCTTAGGTGCACAGCATAGGGGTGAGACAATTATATACTTTACAAAGTATTCCCCTGATCTTTCTAGTACCCACCTGGCACCTTAAACAGTTACTACAATAGTTGTTACTATATTTCCTATGCTGTACTTTACATCCCTGTGACTATTTTGTGACTACCAATTTGTACTTCTTAACCTCTTCACCTTTTTCCCACAGGCCCCCAACCTAGCTTCCCCCTGACATCAGCTTGTTCTCTGTATCTAGGAGTCTGTTTCTATTTTGTTTGTTCATTATTTTGGGGCTCTCTATTCTGTTCCATTCATTGACCATCTATTTTTATGTCACTACCATGCTCTTTGATTACTATGGCCTTGCAGCATAGTTTGATATCAGGTAGCATGATTCCTCCAACTTTGTTCTGCTTGCTCAAGATTGCTGTGGCTATTCAGGGTCCTTTGTGATTCCCTATAAATGCTTGGATTAGTTATTCTAGTTCTGTAAAATACATCATTGGTATTTTTAGTGGATGCTCTTCATTATTACACCTGTAGCTCTCCGCCTGCAGCTTGCCTTCTTGATACAGGAACCCAATCATAGGATGGGCTGAAGTACAGGATAGTTAATGCCTCTAGAAGCTGCCCTTAATAAATGCCTTATGGGGAGATGGTGAATTAAATAATCTATCTTTCTTACCCCTCATTTAGAGGTAATTCCACACATGCTCTTTGCACTGTCCCCAAGTTCCTAAGTGGGACACAGCTTCAGATGC
This sequence comes from Noctilio leporinus, assembly GCA_004026585.1. Lineage (NCBI taxonomy): Eukaryota > Metazoa > Chordata > Mammalia > Chiroptera > Noctilionidae > Noctilio > Noctilio leporinus. The sequence goes on along the minus strand of PVIW01000476.1, from coordinate 363,887 downwards.
CTGTGATGGTAACTAGCTTGATAACATACCCTGTCACGGCATCCTTCCCTTCCTTGTCTTATTTTCCTGCTCCACTACCTGAGTTCCCTAAAACCACCTCCCATATAAACTACTACTTGGTACTCAGTTCCTTGTCACAAGGTTTGCTTCCAGTAGAGCTCTAGCTAAGATACTCAGTAACATTTTTCCTACACATATGTGAACAGAAAGACCACCTGGCATGGTCATCTTTATTGTGACTGTGATTTTGAACTAACACTTATCTGTCACCTAAGCAGTTCATCAGCTGAGGCAACCTCATTTCAGCCTGAGATTCTCTCTCTTTGGGAACTCTAGCACTAAGTCCGTAAACTAGTCTCTAAATTTATCCACAAAAGCTAGAGGGCCAGCTGGAAAATATTTTCCCAAAGCTCTCTAAACACTTTGGGTTTCCAAGAATTCCTTGCTTTGCAGTCTTCATTTTTGTTCAGGGATTTGGGTTCTGGGCAACCATAAAGCAGGTACTGCTTGCACACTTACTGCTGGACCCCCAGGCTAGCTTCTGTGTAAGCAGCCACCAGCATCTCCTTCAACATTTGTGGTCAAGGAGCTGGTCTCTCTTCATTGTATCTGTTCGAGTTCTCCCAGGACTTGCTGCCTCCCTGTAAAAACCACAGATTGTTTCCCTGTAATGCCCTAAAAATGCTACCAACAAAGCAATGCTAACTTTTCTTATTGAGCATTACTGTCCTTTCCCAAGTAAATCACAAATATAAAGAAATCCATGCCTGGCTGGTAGCACAGTGGATAAGGCGCTGGCCTGCGAACCCAAAGGTCGCAGGTTCGATTCCCCAGCCAGGGCACATAATCAGATTGCAAACCAGGTCTTCAATCAGGTCTGTGGCTGGAGGCAGGTGAAACACAACCATACATTGATGTCTCTCTCCCTCTCTGCCTCTCTCCCTTCCCCTCTTTCTAAAAATAATGAAATAAAATCTTAAAAAAAAAAAAAAAGAAATCCATTGGTTTTTTAAATGGATCTCAGGAAGGCTATTATCATAATTTACTTCTTTCTAAATATTAATATTTTAGAATATTTTCACCATTGCTGTCACACGTTTATTTATTCCCCAGGTCAAGGAAAGTCATGTGGCTTATAAATACCTGGCAACTTGGAAAGAGAAAGATATTAAGTCACATTTTATTATTCTAATTGCCCAGAAGGTCTAACAGCTTGAAACAAGCTTTAAAACTGGCTTTTTTTTTTCCTGGCACTTAGTGCAGAATTTAAATTGCAAACTACGCATATAAATACACAATTAAATGGAGACTTATACTCATTCGCTCAGAAAATTCCTGCAAGATCTGCCTTCCATGAGGAAATGTAACATGGTGACAAAGGAGAAACCCAAGACTTCCCGAAATATTGACTAAATCTAACAGGGAGTTGGGGAAAACAAGTAGGATGTCAGAGTTCAGGAACACATACAAAAATAAAATAAAATATTATATCAGATGTTATGTGTAACTAAAGGAGTCACAAGCAGGGAGTGGATCATGACAAGGAAAGAAAACGACATGACCTTGTAAATCAAGAATACACTGTGGAGCCCTGGCTGGTAGCACAGTGGATAGGGTGCCGGCCCGCGAACCCAAAGGTCGCTGGTTCGATTCCCCAGCCAGGGCCCATAACTAGGTTGCAAGCCAGGTCTCCAGCCAGGTCTGTAGCTGGAGACAGGTGAAGGGCAACCATACATTCTCTCTCTCTCTCTCTCTCTCTCTCTCTCTCTCTCTCTCTCTCTGCCTCTCTCACTACCCTCTCTCTAAAAATAATAAAATCTTTAAAAAAAAAAAATACACTGTGGTCTAAAACCCAGGAACAAAACTGGGACTAAGGTAAAACAAGTGAGGTCCCTAGGTGCCAAGTTTAAGGGGCACTCACTCTTTAGGTGCCAGTCCCACACTTATTCAACTCTGAGACTGAAAGCCATGTTATTTGCATGCCAGTTGCTTTACTTTAGTCTCTACCTTTCCCAGGAATCAAAAGAGCACCTTCATTAAAGTGAAAGGAGAAAAGAACAAGAGATATTATAATAATCAAACCAGAAAAAGAAGGGTCTCTTTGAACAATTCTTTGGCCCTGGTTGGTGGCATGAGGGGAATATCCTGATATTCATTCAGTAGGGTTCAGATTGTCAACCTTCTCTTTGAAGTGTAAGAAGGACATTATTTTAAGCATAAAACTCCGTAAGAAATTTGATTTCTGAAGATAAAAGTAATTAGTTGAACATGTAAAGATTGATAGACTCCCAATGAAAATTATCGCAGAGATATCACTTTGAATCATTGGGAATGAAAAAGAATTTTAAGTGACCTGACCATACTAAATGCAGTGTGGGATCTTGAATTGAATCCTGGAACAGAAAATAACACATTAGTTGAAAAACTGGTAAAACCCAAATAAAGTATTAGTTTAGGTCATGGTAATCTACCAATGTTAATTTCTTAGTTTGGACAAATGTATCATGGTTATGTAAAATTTCAACATTAGGAGAAGCTGAGTGAAAAGAAAATGAGAATTGCCTTGACTGGTGTAGCTCAGTGAGTCAGGCATCATTCAAAAATCAAATGGTTACAGGTTTGATTCCCGGTCAGGACACATGCCTGGGTTGTGTGCCAGGTCCCCATTTGGGGTCATGCAAGAGGCAAATGATCAATGTTTCCCTCACGTATGGATGTTTCTTCCTCTTTCTCTCTCCCTCCCTTCCCTTCTTTCTAAAATAAATAAATAAATAAATAATTTAGAAGAGTACATGAGAACTGCCTTACTAGTTTTGCGATTTTCTATAAATTAAAATTATTTCAAAATTAATTTTTAAGTGAACCTCTGGTAAGCAAAGATCACTGATAAGAAGGTCTAAACCACAAAGATGCATCCAAAAGAAATGCATGTAACTTAAAGCAGAGTTCCACATTCAAGAAAGTATAAGAAATACAATTTGTAGAAGATATAAAATGTAACATATAAACCTATCTAGTGATCTAAGGTTGAAATAGTTACAGGAGAAATATCTCAACACCTCAGAAAAGGGGGAAAGATGTTCATGACAGTGACTAGAAAAATATGAGACTTTCAGTTTTGTTTTGTTTTTTTTTTAAGAGGCAGAGAGGAAGAGAAACATCAATGTACGGTTGCCTTTCACCTGCCTCCAGCTACAGACCTGGCTGGAGACCTGACTTGCAACCTGGTTACGTGTCCTGGCTGGGGAATCAAACCAGCAACCTTTGGGTTTGCAGACCGGCACCTTATCCACTGCGCCACCAGCCAGGGCTGGAGACTTTCAGTTCTTAAATGAAGAAAATATATCAGCAGAGGTCTGCTTACCAGAGAAATGCCGACCTAAACAAAAAAGAGTCATTGAAAATTAAAATAGGGAATAAAATGGTTAAAAAGTATTTTGAAAAGACAGCTTTGGGCAAATCAGCAGAGCCTTATGACATACCTCGAAGAGTACTTAAGGAATGGCAGGTGTTATTACATAGCTGCTAGCAATTATTTTTGAGAACTCAAGAGGATAAAGAAAGTCCCTGTAGACTGAAAAAGGGTAAATGAAGTGCTCATCTTTTTTAAAAGGGAAAAAGGACAATCCTAATAATTATAGCCCTGTCAGCTTAACTTCACTATCATGGAAAATATAGAACTTAACATCAATCAATTAGCATCAACTTGAAAAGCACAAAGTATTGGGTAGAAACCAATGTGACTTTTCAAAATTAAATCATGCCAGGCTGATTAATTTCCTTCTGTAATCAAATGGCTACATAGGCAAAGAGGGAGCAACAGCTATAATTTGACGGTAAGTAGAGTTAAAATGTTGACTAAGTATGGAAACAGATTCCTACAGGTAACCAGTGCTCTCCATCCTTTAAAACAATTGAGCTCTGGATAGAAATCTATCTGAAAAACATGGTGGACCAGATAGCCTCCAGAATCATGTCCAACTCTCAATAATCATTCTAAAAACTAATCTTACTTCCATTAAATCATTTCCAACTTGCTCATTTTCTCCAGGCCTCAGTTTAAAGGTCAAAGAAGAATCTAATAAAATACCTGTCTTCATTAGAAAGAAAAGTTTGTAAAAAGAAGACAAAGAAGCAATAGGAAATGCATTAATGCTTTTATGATACTGCTCTTTGGCACATATAAATGATATGTAGACTTTATCCATAGCATGTCATTTTCTATTCATTTAGAATTAAGAAAAATAATCTTCTGAATACTTAAGGATAAATATGTAGAAATTTAATAGGTCTCAAATAAGTCTAGGCATTTCTCCAAGTCTTTGAAATTTGATTCCTCTAAACTCTGAGATAGTTACAGTATGCAAATGTATAAAATTCTCATCCAAGAAAACTCTTGTTTCTCTGCATATATAAACCATCTTTGTATCTTTGTAACCAGACATATTAGGAGAGGTGTTATGTTTGCCCTGTACTGGAAGATTAAGTAAACTCTTTTCATCTGGTTGGTCCATTAGGTTACTACAAAGCCAAGAGAAACAGAATTCTGGCAAATTTTGATAAGGACCTTATTCGGTATTTGTATCACTACAATAAGCCCTTTGACTTCTGCCCACCCCCAAAACTTCACTCCTTTGTTTAGTTCTATCTGATTAAGTCTTTTTCCAAGTCGCTGTTCACCCCAGCTTACCTGTACAGACAGAGGACTTGGGCTCTTAAGAGCCTCTCTACACATGTGTGTGTGTGCAAGCTCACATATACAAGTTCACATACACATGCATGATTCCCAGGTCTCTCCTCTCTGAACCTTATTTATAGACAAGGTGTGAGGATAACCACATTCTTATCTTGAAAAGAACTAAAGCACTTACCTGAAAACATTTACTATAAATACTAGAGATTATAGCTACATGTAAATACAAAATTCAACTTTGTTTGGCTCAGGAAGAAAGTCTAATCAACTTCCCCACACACACTCCCCCAACACCAGATATTCAAGCTAGAAGCTCAGCTTGTCTTTGCCTAGGATTTCTTTTGCCTGGCGACCATTATAGTCAGATATCTGTCTATCTTCTCTACCTGAGGCAATAGGATGAAGTAAACTTCCAAAAGAACCAAAACGAGTAAATCAAATTGAACTGACACCATCAGCTGTAAACTTTCTGGTTCCCAGTGAACTAAGCCTCCTTATCTGTGCTGCCCCCATCTACTCTCACTGGAGAGTATTTTCTCCTGGATCCTAGCTCTTAATTAACTAATCTCATTAAAATTCCATCTCTCTCTCTCTCTCTCTCTCTCTCTCTCTCTCTCTCTCTCTCTCTCTCTCTCTCTCTCTCTCTCTCTCTCTCTCTCTCTCTCTCTCTCTCTCTCTCTCTCTCTCTCTCTCTCTCTCTCTCTCTCTCTCTC